>JAYXIM010027618.1:0-13086 GCA_037575425.1 Anastrepha fraterculus
AAAAGTTTCCTATCATTTGACAAACCCTGTCCATGGTACCTGGATCCAACCAAATATTAATCACGCACGGACTCACTCAACTACTATTTAGTTTATATAGTCAATCCTCTCTGTTACAAATTTTTCATGCCATAACCCGCACAGAGAGGACTTCGCCATTCTTTACATGCCCCTGAACACCTCTTAAAAGTTCATAAATAAGTTGCAATTGATTCACGCAGTGGTATTTAATGGTGGCCGCCATAGCCGAATGGGTTGGTGATTACTATTCGAGGGTGCCCGGGCTCAAAACCCCTGGCATGAATGGTATTTTCTAATAGCGATCATCGCTCGACAGTACTCATCCGAGGCTTTGTTGTCGTTTTCATTAAGAAGGATGTTTACGGGTCGGGTCCCAAACCCAGCGCAAACCCAGATATCTTGTATTGCTTCGCCTCCTCTCATTAGGTCGCTCTCGAACGGATTTTCGGAAACTAACCACCAAGAACTCTCCAACTTGCGTGGACTTCTACCTATGTAACCATCCTGGAGGTTGTAAGAGACTTCGTTTAACTAGGAACCAGCATTAACACCGATAACAATGTCAACCTTGAAATCCAACGGAGGATCCCTCATGCTAACAAGTGCTACTTTGGACTAGTAGGCAACTGAGCAGTAAAGTCCTCTCTCGACGAACAAAACTAACAATTTAGAGGCTCGCATCATGCCCGTCCTAACGTATGGCGCAGAAGCTTGGACGATGACAACATCGGATGAGGCATCCCTTGGAGTGTTTGAGAGAAAGATTCTGCAGGAAGATTTTTGGACCTTTGCACATTGGCGACGGCGAGTATCGCAGGCGATGGAACAATGAACTGGCATAGACATAGCGCAGTGAATAAAGATGTAGAGGCTTCGTTGACTGGGTAATGTCGTCCGAATTGATACAAACGCTCCGGCTCTGAAAGTATTCGTTGCGCTACCAGCTGGTGGTAGCAGTGGCAGAGAAAGGTCTCCTCTGCGATGAAATGATGTGTTGGAGAAGGGCTTGGCTTCGCTCGGTTAGCACGATAAGCTCGGCGCCTTATTAAACTCGATCAAAATCGCTTAAGCTGTTATAGCGCCAATCAAGAAGAAGAAGTTCGTCGCTCGACAGGCAATGACAAACCTCCGAATGTATTTCTGGCTTGAAGAAGCTCTTCAAAAAATCATCAGCCGTTCGGAAGCGGCATAAAACTGAAGGTTCCTTCATTTGTGGAGGCTGACTAAACAGCCAATAAAGGGCGTATTCAAAGTAAAATAACCAAAAATCGTGGAAACGCTAAATATACAAATTTATGGACTCTTATATTTACCTTTTCAACCAAAATTAGATCGTGCAGTGTAAAAATACACCTCACAATAATAGCAGCACCACATATTACAAATTTTTAAATAATTATTTATTTTAGATTTAATTTCTTATATTTTTTAATAAAAAGTAGATCATTCTCCAAAAACCATATAAATCCAAGGTTTAAACTTAAAAAAAAAATTTAAAAATTCAATGAATTTGAATTGGAAAAAAAAATTTTTTTGTAAAATTTCGAGTATGCAGTTTTATAATTCATTCAATTTTGGTGTAATAAAGTTCAAGTTTAAAGTGGCTAAAAATTTGCCTTGATTTTTGAGATTTTTTTTTTGCTAACGAGAATTTGACGCGTACATTTTCTTCCCTATAACGAATACCCGAAATTCATTTTACTGTACTATGAAATAATTATGAAGAAAATGCACAAAACAGACACCAAACAAAATTTTCAAAAATCAACGCGATTTTTGAGCCACTTGAAACTTACACTTTACTAGAATTCAATGGACTATAAAACTGCATACCCGAACATTTTCTAATTTTTTATATTAAAATGTGGTACATTTTGATGGAAATTCATTAAGTTTTTTTTTCAAGTTGCATAAAGTTCGAACCTTGGATTTATATGGTTTTTGTTGGAGAATGAACTACTTATTAAAGATTTTGAGAAACATTTTTGGAATTTTTCTAAATTTGCTACAAAGTTTGTGACTTTAAATTATGTAGTTTTAATTGTAGCGTAAAACTCATCGTTCTATTTTGCTTTTGAATAACTTTTTTGTTAAATAAAAAAAAATATTTTGAGTAACGGAAATCTTTATTTTGGCTTTTATGCGCTTCATTGCTTGGCTGTTTGTATGCCGCAGCTGTCTAGTTCACAAGTAGTCAAATATGATTAACGAGATTTGCAAAAATTATAAATCTTACTATAGGATGATTAATTTTGTGCCACCTTGTCTAAAAAAATTACTTTTATAAAGAAAAAAGAATAAAAACAAATTTAAAAAAAATTAAAACTTTAAAAAAAGTAAATAAATAAATAGTCAAAACTTTGCAATATGTCTGCGCTGCTATTATTGCGATCACAAGTGTATGCTCATGTTTTATTTCTACTTACTTTCACATATCGATTTTCTTCGAAAATTTCTTTTCCATTTTTATAAAAACAAAATTTCTTAATTTTTTTAAATAAGTTTGAAAAATGTCGCGCTGCTTTTATTGTGCTCACAAGAGTATGCTCATGTTTTACTTCTACTTACTGCCACATATCGATTTTGTTCGAAAATTTCTTTTCCATTTTTATAAAAACAAAAAATTTTTTTTTTTTTAATAAGTCAAAAATTTTAAATATGTCGCGCTGCTATTATTGTGCACACAAGTGTATACTCATTTTTTATTTCCACTTACTTTCACATATCGATTTTGTTCGAAAATTTCTTTTCCATTTTTATAAAAACAAAAATTTTCTTATTTTTTTTTAATAAGTCAAAAATTTTAAATATGTCGCGCTGCTATTATTGTGCACACAAGTGTATGCTCATTTTTTATTTCCACTTACTTTCACATATCGATTTTGTTCGAAAATTTCTTTTCCATTTTTATAAAAACAAAAATTTTCTTATTTTTTTTTAATAAGTCAAAAATGTTAAATATGTCGCGCTGCTATTATTGTGAACTCAAGTGTATGCTCATTTTTTATTTCTACTTACTTTCACATATCGATTTTGGTCGAAAATTTCTTTTCTATTTTTATAAAAACAAAAATTTTCTTATTTTTTTTAATAACTCACAAGTCAAAAATTTTAAATATGTCGCGCTGCTATTATTGTGCACACAAGTGCATGCTCATTTTTTATTGCTACTTACTTTCACATATCGATTTTGCTCGAAAATTTCTTTTCCATTTTTATAAAAACAAAAATTTTCTTATTTTTTTTTAATAAGTCAAAAATTTTAAATATGTCGCGCTGCTATTATTGTGCACTCAAGTGTGTGCTCATTTTTTATTTCCACTTACTTCCACATATCGATTTTATTCGAAAATCTCATTTGCTATTCGATTTTATTCTGTTTATACTCCGAACAGCTGGCTTGAGGCTTAGCTCAACTCGAAAATCGTTTATCCCCAAATTTTAACCCGTGTTAAGATTTCTACTGTTGCGGAAAAATAACTCGTGTATTCAACTCGTTGCAAAACATAGTAGAAGACGTATTTAGATCAATATTTTTTTATAGATATGCCATTAGTTAACCCTTATGTTATACCCATAAACCTCCACCCCGCCCCATAAATGTCACTTGATCTCAAGAACATCCTATTTAATTTTATCTTTATTGTACATTATTTTACACATTTCATGAAGGCCACTGTCAATAATTTTGTATAATATTTTTTAAGAAGCTAATCATCATCATCGTCGTCAAATAAGAAATAATCTATGCCATCATCACTTTTAGGCGTGGGTTCATTGCTTGGAGTGGAGCTCAAATCCGGTGGCAACATTTCGGCAGCACCCAGTTCTGTTGGGGGATACGCGACTTCCTCAGGTATCACAGGCGGTTTAACGGATACGCGTGTCAAATTAAGAGCGCGTTGCTGATCACGCAAGGTTTTGTATAGCTGAGGAAAGCTCTTTTCGAAATTCGCGCGTATCTTTAGAAAATAGTCCAGAATACTAGGCGTGAGTATGTGGTTGGTGCGCGTGTGGGTATTTCGTTTCGTGCGTTTGTTGTTGATATAAGGTTCATAACTGCCGCCACCCTCATAGAGCGGATGATGCAAGTCATATGGTTTATAATTCCAGGGATCGCTTTCGTAGGCGGGTACGGATTGTAAACCCATAAAAGGTTCAAAAATTTTCGGACTAAAACTGATCCCTACTTCTTCGGGATCCTTCGAATGAAATGGAGTTTCTAGACTTTCATTGCAGCTGAATTAATGTGATTTTTCAATGATTTTATGAGATGAGCAGATTCGATGGTCAATGTACAAATTGATTTTATGCGCATGAAATGATAAGAATGCAGAAAAATTTCGAAAATGAATAAAACTTAAATAAAATTAATGATCATACAAACAATAAAGAAAAAATATATTAAAACAAAAAACTTTAAGTTAAATGTATTCGTTTAACAGTAATTTTTATAAAACTTCACGTTCTACCGCGCAGTATTCGTGAACGTCAAGGTCCATAAGCCCGCTTGGTGTCAAACTTTCAACGTATTTAACTGGCCTTTGTATTTGTGCTGGATATGAGTAACACACACATCTACATATGTGTATTGTATGATATTTGTATGTACATATATATATGTTTACACAGTGTTTGTAAACAATTAAGATGAGTGTAAAAACTAACAAAATTATCGTCGGTTTTCAGCGCGCACCAACACTATTTTCGTCCGCATGTGCAGCCGTTGATTTATCCGATTTCGGCTTACGTCTGGATCGCATTCGTTTGGTTCGGCTCCTACTCGTCGTGTTCACTTTCTCTGGGCCCTCCGTCGACGTCGCCACAATCGGCATAACCATTACTGATAGTTGTGTGGGTTTACTGTTGGCGCTCTCTGTTTTGGGACTCAAATCGTAAAGTAAACTTAATAGTTCGACAACCTTAGCATTGTCCGCGCCAGCATTGTTGCCGGCAGGCAGTTGCTGGGACATTGCACTAAACTTTACTGGCGTCGTTACAGCGGCCTTACCACTATGGCTTCTCACTCTGCTATTCTTGAATTTACCACGCATCACATATGGACTAGATGTGACTTCTTCTGAGTAATCATTTAAATGGCGCAACTCATCATTTACTACGTGAATATGCTCTTTGTTCGGGTAGCTAACTACTGGCGTCTTTTTGGCAAACGCTTTTCCTTTGGTGCTATTGGACGTAATGGCATTTGTGTTTCTAAGCTCTTCATCATTCACTAAGGAATTCACTTGCGTATACCGCTTCAAGGACTGCTTAATAGTTTTCTTTGCAATCTTATTATCAGTCTGTTGTTCATTGCTTTCCAAAGCTAGCGCCAACTTGCCGCTATTCAAGTATTCCCAATGATGAGACTTGGTCAAGTATTTGGAGTCATAACCTTTGGCTTCCATTTCGTGTAACCACTTGGCGAATTGCTCGTCGTCTTTATCTAGATTTGCTCGTCTAGATTTGCCAGCATCTTCCGCTGTTGTTAAATGTAGCTCAGTCTTCTCCGAGCTATGTTGGCTTTCCTCTTTAGAGCCCTCTTTAGAACCCTCCTTAATGTTCACCTTTATGCCGGTTATAATACGCTCTCGGCATTTATCGCAACACGTTTGCATTTGGTGACTGATAAGTTCCAAAACGGATTTTAGCTCACCTTCGGGGAGATTAGAAAGTATTTTTTGCGTCTCATCAATATTGGCTGTCTTTAGATTCAAAGACGTTTGCTGAGGATCGTTAACAGCTGCCGCAGTACCCTTTTTCTCTATTGGCTGATTCTGATTAAAAGAAATATTTGCAGAATTTCGTTGTTGTTGTGCGCTAGCTGGCGGTCCCATCAACTTATAGTGATTATGCGGCGCGCGTTGATCTGGCACATAAATGTTAGGTTGCGGCACAACACGCGCTGAGGCATCATAATATGGTGCATTGTTTTTGGTCTGAATCGTTGGCATCACTGCTTCGCCAGTACTTACTTCTATCGGTTCCTGGTTTGCTTGCTCCAAAGCCTGTCGTATAGAAGCGGCGTTGTATCGCATCAGCGCTTCGGCAGGATCTTCATCGGGTTTTAAAGTTATCTCTCTTAATGATTCCCTGTACGTTTTGCGGAGCTCATTTAGCGAGTTTGCATCAATCGTTTGTAGCGTACCAAGGTTGGCGTTTCTTTTATGTCTGGCGCAATGACCCCCAAAATGTTTACCCCCATCTAGAATACCGTTTAACCTTAACTTACAATCTAACCTTGACATCTTTGATGTATGTGCGATTGGAGGGGTAGCAGTTGCTGCTGAATTTTGCTTATCATTATGCGGAAAGGTTTCTGTGACGGGCTGCTTCTGGTTGAGGTTGTCAGTGGCTGGTGGTGTCGTTGACTGGAATGTGGCGGTTGGCGCGTATGCAGCAATAACGGGTATGGGGTCTGTGTTGGGCATCATTTCCTGAAATGCGTCGCCTGTTAATGATATCAAGTTTGCACAGAAACCAAAAACAAAATCGTGATGAGCATGAATGGCGTAATTAGTAACGAAATGTGAAATGATACGCTACAGATAACTGCGATGATTTGTATGTATGAGCTTAGTACTACGTCTAAGCATATCAAAATACGGTTTTTTTAATGTATTAAGGTAAACAACAAACTACGACAAATAACATAAATAGCTAAAGCTAACGCAACTAAAGTTTCTTACCATGTGATTGTGTTCCTTAAGCATTGCCTGAATTTCATCATCGCCTACAGCCATTCTATAAGTTCCTCCGGAACTTCCACCATAGCTCTGGCTATAGCTCTGGCCATAGCTCGGGCCATAGCTCGTGCCATAGCTCTGGCCATAGCTCGGGCCACCACCGTAACTGGTACCGGCGTAGGTACTATATCCGTGGCTGGGTCGACGGCCGCCCGCATTGTAATAGTAGTTAATAATTGTAGGTCTTACGCCTTTGCCTTTGCCTTTGCCTTTACCTTTATGGATCTCGCCAAAATCATCGAGAAACATGTGGCCTGATCGTACAATTGAGTCAGTTGGGGTAAAAATAACATTATCGCGTAAAATGCCGAATAGATTACCTTTAAAACGAGCTTTTCCCTCATTATCGGGCATTTGTGGAGTGGCCAAGCCTAGCATATCTAGCTCCTGCATTTGTCGTTGCATCTCAGGGTGCATCTGTTGTAACATCATCCCGTCGCCTCCTTGCGTGTCCGCCTGCGGTAGTTGCATTGCCATCCGAGGCTCTTCCATCATCATAGGCGGCTGCTGCATTGCCATTAAGATCGGCATTGCAGGTAGCAATTGCTCTGTAGTAGCTGGTGGCTGTTGAGTATTTTCGCTTGGGAATCTCTGTGACTGTGTGTCGATCCACTGCCTTTGCACAGGCATTTGGGTATTTTCTTGCACCCAACTGCGCATACCCATATTCGGGTCAATCCATTGCCGTTGATCTGCGGTAAAAGGCGACTGCATCCTCTGCATTTGTTGCATTGCTGGGCGTTGTTGTTCCATTGGCATAGTTTTTGTTTGCATTGGATTTTCATTAATTGGTGGTGTTTGTTCATCCAACGATTGACGTCCCATTGCTGTCGTTTTTTCCGGCATTTGCCTATCCATAGACATCCTTGTGGGATTCTGTTCAAAATTTTGCATATGAGGCATCTGCATGCGTTCGCCTTCCCATTGTCTCGCTTTTGAATTTCTTAACCAATTCTCGTCATTTAACTGTTTTGCAGAGCCCTGCGAATCGGACTGAGGTGGCTTGTTTAGCTTCTTAGAATCGGAAACTTCCATCATCTGTATGCCATTAGCATTCGCCATTCGATATGCATAGGCTAGCAACCGCATAATTTCGTCTCTTGACATTTGCCTTGGTGTTATGGAGGATTTAGAAGTCATGGCTTGGCGCTTACTAGGAGCGCCATTGAGCGTCTTCTCACTTGTTTTCCGATTTGTGATTGCGGCCATATGTAACAGTTTTTTCACGTAATCATCGTTCAGAGCTTTCTCGATATCAGCTCGTGTTATCTTATGCACCGGTATCTTACTCAGGATGCTTGCATGGTGATTGGTGGCATCCTTGGAAGTTTTGTCGGTGGCTCCTGCCTTTGAGGCTGCCCGCATTTCCTTAGCCTTACGCTCAATATCCTGCAGGAACTTTAATTCAGCTATAACCTGACGTTCAAAAGCTTGCAATTTGGATTCGAGTTGTTCATCCATATTTTTGTTTTTAGAATTTGCATGGTGTTTCAATTCAAAGTCATCGTCCCTTTCAGGTGAGTCGGATGGCATACGGAACCATAATATAGGTAATTTCTTATGGATGAAAGCTTTTTGCATGGCGGAAAGCATTTTTAATTCATCCATACCTGCGGCTGTTTGCATTTTTCGTTCATTTTGAGTAGTTGGATTTACATCCGGTTTCACGCGCACTTCAGAAATCTGTGAAGCTGCTGGCTCTGCATCTGAATCAGACATAGGCGGGTCTAACGATTGCAATGGGCGAAGATTGAATAAACCCCCACTTTGGCTGAGCATTTGAGAGCCAGAATCTATGACAGACTGAATGTTGGGAAATTGAAATCCACCAGAAGATCCATCCGCATTAGTTGGCTGCAAGGCTTGTCCAAGCATTTGGGTGCCTGCATCGAGAGCTGATTGAATATTTGGGAGCTGAAAACCAGAATTTGCATCAGCATTGGGTTGTTGAAAAACTTGACCCAACATTTGAGTGCTAGCGTCTATGGCTGATTGAATATTTGGAATTTGGAAAGCTGGCGTATTCGGTGTTAGCACATCATCGGCTGCAGCAGCGGCCTCACTGCCGCCCTCTGCCTTATCTAAGGCGGCAACTACTGCAGGCTCACCGGCCACTGGTGCTTGCCCCAACAACGGAAGCTGGGAAAGATCTAAATAGGGCATTGGTTGAAACGTTTGCGACAACATCTGGCCCAACGACTGCGATACGTCTTGTGATACAATCTGCTGCAGAAATTGCTCCGCATTTTGCTGTAACAGTTGTGCAGGAATTTGCTGCTGCATTTGCTCTAACGACTGCGACAACATTTGCCCCAAATCAGCTTGACGTATTTGACTCAGCAGCTGGCCGAACACATCATTTTGACGAATTGTACGTGCAGCTTCCTGATTAGCGGCTCTCATGGCAACATGAGGGTCACGATCTTCAGCTAACACTAACACCACCTTTGATGCGGACGGCAGCTGGTCGGACTGTGAACTGCCCAACACTTGTGTTGAGCCCAGCAGCGCCTGTGGACCTAAAAATGATGACGGAGGAAATAGGTTACCCCATAAAAGCGCTGAACTCAGCGCTGGAAATAGTAAACTTAATGTGTTTATTGGTCCTGGCGTGAGGAGGCTCTGTCCAAGTAATGGCGACAATAACGACTGGCCCACAATCTGTAAAGCAAACTCAATACATTACAATTGAAGTGGGTTTTTCGTTGAAACTGGTAACTCTAACCTGGTCAGCACCACGATCGCCTTCGGTTTTTTCCGATGCAAGTTCTATAGATGGCGTCAGATCGATTGTATCTTCATCCATACCGGCAGGAGAATCATTTTGCCGTGTAGGAGCGGCTTTATCCTGACTAGACACGAACGACGACACGGATATGGCCAGCAAAAATGCCACTAAAGCACAACGTTTAAACTATAACGGAAATAATACAGAAGCTTAGCAACAGCAAAAAATAGACCGTTGTACTTTAATGAATTATTCATACCCAAATCATCTCTCACTTATGCATTTACAACTTTCTCAAACTCGCTTAAAATTTCCAAACACACAAGGACCAATTTGTTTAAAATTTTAGAATTATTTTTTTTGTTAATTTTTTTTTCTTAATAAGGATATTCAATGCTGCGAACAACTTTTTTAATAATCCGTTTTTTGTTAAATGGTAGCCACAGCGAGTCGTACAACGACACGTTCAACTTCAGACTAACTGTAATCACTTGCCTCACATGCACAAATAGATTTTTGCAATCAAATAAACTGCAGACGTCGAACTTTTTATTTTTCCACTATAATTGTGGCCACTTCAACAAAAGCATTAAAAAGTGGGAAGTTGTTTCAACAACATTTTTACCCAAAAGGCCAGCCAGCCAGCTGAAACTGCAAAAAATGCAGAAAACAAAAACAATAACAGTGAAGGTTCTAAAATCGTTAACTAAATAAAAAAATACTCGTAGCAAATAAACAGCACAGAATTGCACGCACTGAGTACAACAAGAAAGCCAAATATTCAACCAAATATATGCAGATGCAGCCGTGTATGTATGTATGTGTATATGTACTCGCATACCAAAAGCAGTTCCGTGCTTTCATCAAAAACAAAAATTCAAGTACATTCAAAAATATATATACACATATGCATACATACATACATACACACGCACACATATGTATGTGCAAAAAAGTATTATAGCATTTTCTTCATTTATTGTAGTTTTTTGCTTGATAAGCGATAGTTAGACCCCAAACAGAGCGTAAGCTTGAAATTGTCACATATACAGCCACTAGTCCATACACAGTCGCATAGCCAGTGAAGATTTCTGCAAAGTGATTCGTAAAAATATACATACATATGTATGTATGTGCGTGTGTATGAATGTTACCGTTTTCCATAATAAGTAAACACTGACCCTGTGTACCCAAATCGACTGTGAGTCTATGCTTTCAATTGAATTTCCCCTCCCTCAAGTAATCTGATTAATATTCTTATGTATGCGTAAATGGGTGAGTTTACTTATTAGGAGCCTTTGAATATTTCATCAAAGCCTACCTCAGACTTCATTCAGACCTTACTGACCACATACGCGGTTGGTGACATCAAGCCAAGCCAAGTCTTCGCCCGTTCTTGTGAAATAAATGGCAATCCAGACACATTGACTTGATCACAAGCCAAGTTATGAACAAAACTACAAAGAGCGACAATGCTTGCGAGAGCTCTTTTTACAACTTGAAAATATTAGAAATTTATATTTAACCCTTTCGAACCTCCTGGTACTCCATATGTACCACTAAATGTTTATAAAGGTCTAAATCCCAAAAATCGATGCTAAACTCAATATAACATGTACCAAAGCAGGCTTTGTATGTTATCAAACGGTACATGGAAGCAGTAATTCATTTTCTCTCTCGTAGCGTGCACAGTTTTGAGTGACATAGCGAAGGTTTCTGACACGTGTTTGATTTTGTGCTAAAAATATTGTAAAAGAAGGTATGAGGTGCCAAAAAAATTAATAAAATTGGATATAATCATTCCCTCTTCAAATGTAAGTATAACTAACGAAAGTAATATAATAATACCAGCAGTATTTTGTAGCGGTGCCTATGTGTACCAGCACTGCTTATTTTCAATAACTAAGTAACCTCTTTTTTTTATAAAGTGATACCATGTCGAAAAAATACCAGTCTAACGGTTAGACGGGATAGAAGTGAAACCTTCCGTAAGACAAACTGAGAGAGAATAAGACGAAAGCAGCATTAGGAGCGGGATAATTATAGGCAGGGTTGCCGAAATTGGGCATTTCGGACCAAATCTGGTCCAAAAAATTTATTTTGGGCCGATGGGCATCTAATTAAAATTTTGGTCCGTTTTGTAAGCGGGCACAATTTGTTTAGTAGCTACAAATTGCTACATCTGTTCAGTGTAAAGTTTTTTTAATGTTAATGAAACACAGCTCGAACTTAATGTTCACATAAACACTGACAAAAGACGTGAAGAAGTGGTGTCTTGCACTCACCTTATATAACTTCGCTATAATTCAGATTGTTCGATAAATCGACATACAATAATCGTACGTTACCTTTAACTTTTAACTATACACATCCCTACAAATTGACAAACAGCAGGCGCAGGTGAATTTATCAAAATGGAAAAGTAAGTAATTTTATAATTAAATGATATGATACAAATACCAAAAAAACTATTTAATTTCGTTTCAGGTTCTTAATCAAAAAACCGAAGTCAACCACGGTAGAGCAGCCATCGGGCAGGTAGTTTTATTAAAACATACATGGCACAGGACATTGACATATTTTAATTGTGTTTTTCATATTATTTTTCACAGCGTTGACGTGAATCAAAATGAAAATTACAAACGCAAGTTTAGAGCCGAATGGCTACAATCATTCGATTGGCTACAAAACAAGGATGGATCTGCTTTTTGTGTTGCTTGTGAGAAAGCTATAGATAACCACAACGCTCACCTGAAAGTTCATGAGAAAACTGCGACCCATATCCGAAACTGCGAATCGCGCAAAAAGCAACATACGCTTGAAATGTTTTATGATCCTGAACAAGAAAAACAACATATAACAGTAAGAAATGCCGAATTCGCACTTGTGATGTTTTGCATAACCCATAATCTGCCATTTTTGATAATGGAATATTTGCCAGCGTTGTTGGTGGAGTGCTGTCCAGATTCTAGTATCGCCAAGCTGATTAAATGTGGTAGGACAAAGTCAACGCAGATCGCCGAGATTATTGGAAAGAAGGCCAATGATCGAGTATTTGAAACGCTACGAAATACGAAGTTTTCTCTTATCGCTGATGAAACAACAGATATTAGTACCACGAAAAGCTTAGTTTTGGTAGCAAGGTTTGTTGACAGTGCACGAGTGGTACAGGATAGGTTTCTTGCTTTGTTAGAAGTTACCAAGTCAGACGCAGTTTCTATTTTTCAGCTCATAAAACAATTTTTCAATACTAATAATATACCACTTAAGAATATTATCGGCTTGGCAACAGACGGTGCAAATGTTATGGCAGGTGATGCAGGAGGTGTTAAAGCATTGCTTAACAAAGAAACAAATTTTTTTTTATGAAATGCACTTGCCATTCACTTCATTTATGCACAAGTTATGCCAGCAGACATCTGCCGAAAAGCATTGATTTTCTGTGCCGTAACATTTATAATTATTTTTCGCATAGCTCCAAAAGGATCAATGATTTGAAGGAATTTCAAGAATATTGTTCAGTTGAGCCTCACAAAATATTGGGAGTCTCACAGACTCGATGGCTGTCGTTGGAGGGTGTAGTTGCACGGC
>JAYXIM010027619.1:0-68247 GCA_037575425.1 Anastrepha fraterculus
CTAAAACACTCCGCCCATTTCCAAAAATCAGTTTAACATTTGTTGTCCTCCGATGGAGGATTTATCAGATGTTAAACTGATAACCACACTACCTAGTCAATACATTTTAAATAATAAACCTAATAAAACTTGTGAGAATTACACGCTCACAAAAATTATTTATATCAACATATAATATAACGCTTCGTAACTAAATAACTTTTAGGCCAGCTACGACAACATGGCGCGGTAGCCGAGCGACTAGCAATGTGAGCTTCCGACCCGAAATCCTTGGTTCGAATCACAAGAAAAAGAAAAAATAAAAATTATTTTTATTTAGTTCGTCGCTACTTTTATATCAACATATAATATAACGCTTCGTAGCCAAGTAGGTCGCTTTTTTCGTTTCACTTTTCCTCAAATCACTCCCAACGATTCTAAAGAAGTTTTCACTTCAAAAACTAAGGACAGATGAAATAACGGAAATGCTGCATGATGAAATACTGGATTCAGATGCCGAAAATGTAGAAAGTGATTTTTCCAGCGGAAGTGATGACAATTATGAGCCGGAATCGGGTTTGCAGGACGAGGAATCTAGTCCATCTTCATCGTCGAAAAGTGAACTGTCAGAAGTTGAAAGCACCATTTCGATGGATGAATTAGAAGAACCTTATCAACAACAAGGAAGGTTATGGTCTTCTCCTGAAGGAAATTTTGTTGCTAAGCATTTTGTAAGTGATTATCGTGAGTGTAATATAAATCCAGGAATCCCCCGTACTTCTTCGGCAATCGAAATTTTTCATAAGCTGTTCCCTCGTAGCCTATGCATGTATGTATATCGTACAATGCACACATGAGCGCATTGATGAATTTCGAACAGCAAAAAAACGGACTAATATTTTAAAAACTGATGTTGCAGAAATACAAATTCTCCTAGGATGTATGTTTGTTATGTCTTATAACAAAGTTCCGGCAAAGTTCCATGAGTAATTATTCTATTAAGTCTGCTATATCTCGTGATCGCTATAAACTTTTATCATCATAATTATATTTCGCACCTCCTCAAAAGCCAATGGACTGTAGCAAAACATACTATATAAATGATGTTGTGGAGTGTCTGAAAAATACATTTCAGAAATACCGACAGGATAGTACTAGGCAGAGTATTGATGAATCAATGACGAAATTTAAAGGAAGATCGTCCTTAAAACAATATATGCCACTCAAGCCAGTAAAACGTGGTATAAAAAAGTGGCTGCGATGCGACTCTGCGACCAGGTATACATATGATTTTAAAATATATAATGGAAGGGAACTAAATCAGTGCGATGGTACTTTGGGAGAACGTGTGATTAAAAGCTTAGTAAGTACAGTTAGAGAACGTGATGTGACGGTATGTTTCGATAGATTTTTTACTTCTGTGAATCTACTTGAGACGCTAGAGTTCCCAGCTTTAGGAACATGCATGCGAAACAGAAAAAATCTACCAGTATTAGATGAGAAATTAAAAAGAAGCGAGTCTTCATTCAGGGTCAGCACATCATCTGGCCTTCTTTGCGTTAAGTGGCAAGGTACAAAGGAAGTTATGGTGCTAAGCAACTGTCATACGTCAACAATGACAACAGTTATTAAAACGTTGAAAGATGAAAAAAAATATCAGTATCATGCCCTGAATCTATAAAGTTTTACCGAGAAGCAATGGGAGGAGCCGGCGGATCGCGCCGACCAAATGGCAGGAATTTACGAATACGATAGGAAGTCTACAAAATGGTGGGAAAAGGTTTTCTACCGTCTACTAATGTTTTCCGCAGTAGATTCCTGGATAATTTACTGCGACCTTAGAAGAGAAAAACTTCCTTCCATCGAATTTCTAAAAACATTAACTGAGTCATTAATATCAGAAGGTAAGAAAACTGCAGCCGTCCGCAGATCCCAATCATCAGGTCGCTTATCTAAACGTCAGAGACAGCCGGGCAACGTATCTTTGCATTTGCCGGTGCCAATTCAAACTCGCAGACGTTGCTCCAAATGTGCGCTAGAAAAAAAGCAAACCAGAACAAAACAAATTTGTCAACAATGTAATATACCACTTTGCATGAATTGCTTTGCCACTTATACTGAAAATCAGTAGATTCTGTACATTTTTTATGAAGCTAAGATACTTTACGTTTATTTCGAATAAAAAATCTGTTTGAATAACAATACTATTTTTGTATAACTTAAATTTTTCACCATTAAATGATATACAAATGTAATTCTATACTTAGTTTTACTACTTGTCGATAGAGGACTGATGGTACACATGTAATACCACTCAAAGGTACTGATGGTACAATGTTGTACCACCCCCGGAATATATTTGCACCACTTCCCGGACTTTGCGCACTCTGTACTACGTGTATGCCTATGCGATAACACACTTTCGAAAATAAAAAATCAGCATACAAATCATTTACGTGATGTTTGCAAGAAAGAACGGTAGACGATGGTGCTGGAGGAGGACTTCGTACCTTGTTTGCTACGGAAAGCAACTTGCCAGCAGTAAAGTAACGTGGTTATTTGATGAAATGTACTTTGATAAAAGCTTGACCGCAATCTTTACCATAATTTTATCGCACATGGCAAAAGAGACAATGAACGCTACTACGTCTCGGCTCCCCCGTAATCATCCTCAATGTTTTTGCTTGAAATCTTTCAATAATGCCCGTATTCGTCTTAGCGGCTGCACCCCATAGTTCAATGCAATAGGTCCATATGGGGTTAATGGTGGGTGGCTTGTATAGCAGGAGTTTACTTTCCAACGACAATACTGATCTAGAACCTATTAACCAGTATAGGGATGTTAGCTTTAAGGCAAGTTGTTTGCGTTTAGTCATTAGATAGGTCAAACATTTAACGGCATCAGCTTGTGAAAAGTCCTCTCTCGACGAACAAAACTAATACTCTACAAGGCTCTCAGCATGCCCGTCCTAACGTATGGCGCAGAAGCGTTAACGATGACAACATTCGATGAAGCGACGCTTGGAGTGTTTGAGAGAAAGATTCTGCGCAGGTTTTTGGACCTTTGCGCCTTAGCAAGGGCGAATATCGCAGGCGATGGAACGATGAGATGTATGAGCTTTCCGACGACATAGACATAGCGCAGCGAATAAAGATCCAGCGGCTACGCTGGCTGGATTGTTGTTGTTGTTGTAGCAGCATAAACATTCCCCACACTTACGGGGAATGCTGCTGGAGAAACAGTCCTTGGCCGGATATAAATCCCGGTCGTTTCGGTAATGTAGAACCGACTGTCGTGGAGATGCTGGCTGGGTCATGTCGTTCGAATGCCTGCAAACGCTCCGGCTCTGAAAATATTCGATGCGGTACCAGCTGGTAGTAGCAGAGGAAGAGGAAGTCTTTCTCTGCGTTGGAAAGATCAGGTGGAGAACGACTTGGCTTCACTTGGTGTGTCCAACTGGCGCCGGTTAGCATGAGAAAGACACGACTTGCGTGCTTTGTTAAACTCGGCCAAAATCGCGTAAACGGCTATCGCACCAATTAAGAAGAAGAAGAGAAATGTGTTGAAGTTCCTGGTTAAATAAGGTGACTGTAGGGCAAGTGTTCCGTTTTAGCGTGAACGTAAATTGCGTGTATTCGGTAGGGTTTACTTGAATTCACCATTTATTAAGCCACGTCTCTTATAAGTTTACGGCTATTTTCTCGTAAAATTGTGTTACTAACAGCCGCTATATCTCGATGATATAAGGACAGTCTCGTCTGCATATGTAACTAAATATGTAACTGTATCAATCCTGCTTGGGAGTGGAAGATCAGCAGTAAATAATGTGCATTGGCCTAGGACGCTTCGTTGTGGTATACCTGCAGTAGTCGCAGAAGTCATCATCTTTGTTAAAGATTTGTGAAGCGTCTTCTAAAGGTTTTCGTATCGTATAAATTATTTGCTATGAATCATTTCCATTTATGTCAGTATTGTTGTAATTTTCAGTCAAAAAATAATGGAAACTAATTCTCGATCCGCCAAAATGGTGGGAATGGCTTTAAAAAAACAAGATGGAAAGGGTAAAGAATGCCAGATAAAAAGTAGATACATCAACAGTGAATTTTGTTGAAATGAAATCAGACTCATTAAGCTCGAGCTCATTTTCTGAGGATGATGACGATTCCGTGCGTGATACCACATACATTCCACCCGATATTGTCAGTAAGAGTAACAGTCACTGCGAACCAAATTCAACATCAGACAGTTCTGAGGCTAACACAACCGGTGTCGAAACTCCGATGATTTTAACGAGTCCACTAAAAAAAGGAGTAAAGAGTAAACGAAATGAGAGTAATTGGGTAAGAAATGTAAACAAAAAGTTGAGAAATAGTGGAAAAGAATACAAAATGAGGTCTACGTGTCACAAAGTTCGAAAAGAGAGAAAAATTTAACCTCAATGTACAGAGAAGTGTAAGCGAAAATGTTTTGAAAAATTTACAGAAGAGGAACGGATGGTAATTTTTAGATCATACTGGGATTTGGCTATGTACGAAAAACAGCGACTATTTATTCAGAATAGTATGGAGCTCATTCAGTCTAAATATCGTTATGTGCGTGAAGGTGGTACGAGAAAGAAAAGGGAAAATAATAATGGCTTCTATTTCCATCTCAATGGGCAGAAAGTTCGAGTATGCAAACTGTTTTTTAAAAATACTTTGAATATTAATGATCGCCCAATAAGAACTGTGCAGGGGAAACGAAATAAGGTGGCAAATGTTTTACTGATGGAGGATTGTCGAGGAAAACATGGAAATCAAAGAAAAATTGATGAAATTGTAAGGGAAGGTGTTAAAAGCTCTATCGATAAAATCCCTTAAATCGAAAGTCATTACACTCGCGCAAACACCAGTAAACATTTTATTGATGGTAGCAAATCTATTGCAGACATTCACCGAGACTACGTCGCGGAGTGTAAAGGTAAAAACGTTCCGTTTGTTAACTATGTAATGTTTTATCGAATATTTACAGAAGATTATAATATTTCGTTCTTTACGCCAAAAAAAGACTTATGTGAAACATGTTGTGCCTACGATATCGCTGAGGGTGATGAAAAAAATAAACAAGAAGAATATTATAATCAGCATATCGTAGAGAAAGAATTATCCAGAAAGGAAAAGAAGTATGTATGATAAGGAGGAAGGCTATGCTAATGTGGTAGTGTACGATTTACAAACCGTCATGCAGATTCCAAATGGCGATGTCTCAGTTTTTTATTATAAATCAAAACTAAATGTATTCAATTTTACAATCTACAATCTGAAGAATAACGAATGTGAATGTTTTGTTTGGGATGAATCCAATAGGTACATATATAGGTATTAACGAGTTGGGTTCGTGCGTACTTCGGTTTTTAAATAAAAGAGCTGTGTCAAGTGATGAAAACTTCATATTTTAGTCGGATAATTGTGTGGGCCAGCAAAAAAATAAGTTCATGGTGGCCCTCTACCTCTAAGCTGTATCTCATCTCAACGTAAAAAGCATAACTCATAAGTACCTAATCAAAGGCCACACGCAAAACGAGGGAGATTCCGCCCACTCTTTAATTGAATGTCAAGTGAAACGACAGCTGAAAGGTGGTCCAATGTACACGCCAGAGTCATTTATATCTGCAATTCGTGGTGCCAAAAAAAATGGAAAGCCATTTAACGTTACGGATTGTGCTTTGAAGATTTCTTTGATATGAAGGCTTTAGCAACTGAAATGGGACTCCAAAATATGGCACAGGTAAAAATTTCCACAGTGGTGGTTCTGCAAGTTCGGCGCGATTCACCTAACACCATTTTCTTTAAAACATCTTATAACGAAAACGAATTTAAGGTGGCAAATAATATCATTAAAAAGAAAAACATGAAGGATATTACAATGACAAGAGCATTTTATACAAAACCTCAGATAGCGGACCGCAAAAAAAAAGATCTGCTAGAATTGATACAGAAAAATCACATTCCTAAGTATATATTATAGATTTTTTACGAGCAATTGTAATCCTTATTCAAATCATTTTTTTATTTAAAATGAATATTATTTTTTACCTGAATTTATGTTTCTTTATTTTTGTACCTGAAGTAATATGCTAATTTTTATGTTACAATAAAATATGCAATGAATGCAATAAATTTTATTTAATATCCATATTTTTTTCTCTTATAATGTTTAGTAAGGTGCAAATATAATACAGTCACAAGTCAGAATTTCCAATAGGTTTTCAGCTATAAAACTTTTTGTTATTTGCAGTAAAGTCACAATTTTAATTAAGTCAGACCATAAAACCTATTTTTGCAGCAACAACGTCATAAGAAAAACTCGGAGTACTTTTGAAGCTACAGAAAAAAGTCCATTATACATTTCAACCTTTAATTTACATATACGTCTTAACCAGATGCTATTTCAGCAAATTTAACCATAATCTTCTTTTCATATACAATTTTAATATTATATATATAATATAAAACAATTTAAAAACTGAAAAATGCGTCTCCTGTAAAATCACAATTTTTGAGTTATGACGACATTGCAGCAAATGAGCGATACATACATGTCTTTATGGGGAATGTTTATGCTGCTACAACAACATCAGTGTGAACACATTTTTTTGGTTATGATGAGTTCAGCTATTACGACAATCGATTTCGTTTATATTCGAAAAGACAAGAAACCGATCAGAATCTGTAGATTTACAAATTCCACTTCTAAATTGGTTTCCACAACGACCCTGATTAATAGGTACATGGCCCCATACAATCACAATTCGAGTACTACGAATATTGCCGAAATCAAATAAACTTGATCGAAATGCGTATGACGCCTACGAAAAGAGGATAATTTTTATAGCAGAATATCACTTGGAGAAGTGTCATTTCCTGCTTGGACTAAAACGCAGTATTGATCGAACCCAGAACCTAATAACTGTATGTAGCGCGCAAAAGCACTTGGTCACGGCCGACGAGGCGGTCGTGGTTGTCTGCTCACCCTCCCAAAACGTATTTAAATATTTGCCATTTAAGGCAAGCTTTGTAATGAAACGGAAACTTTCGGAAGCGCGCGGTCTTCATTTATTCTCTTTTTTATATTGGGGACGAGCATTCCTGTTAAAAATTTATTTTAGCGCATTTGCTTATTGTCTCTAAGATAGATTGCAAATAATAAATGAATGCAAACTAAAAAAATTATCAATTTTCGAAAATAGTCAAAAAATCGATTTTTTTCATGTTATGATAGTTTATACTTGCAAATTTTTATATTGAAATTCGTTGTAGTTTAGATGTTACAGTTCTTTAAAACAAGAGCGGTTTGGAGTACGACGCCCAGGTATAAGCACTAACCGTGTTTTTCACGAACCTATTTTTTCCGAGTTGGCGTTGGTAACTTCTCAAAAAGTACTGAACCGATTGATTTGTATTTTTAATATGTTATTGAGTAGACTTGTGGCTCTTGCGGGTGCAGAATTATAATTTTATAATCAGTTTTTCTATTTTTTTTTTAAGAGCGAGAACGTGAAAAAAATCCTTTTTTTGTTTTTCCAATAAACAGATAAAATATCTAGAAAAAAATTTTTTTTGGTAAATTTGCTACCCACCATAGCGACATATCTCCTGACCGGCAGCACTTGGGGCAAAGACAAAGAACTGTTGCTATCGAAATTTAAGGCAATTGGTCGGCCGGTTCCTAACTATGCTGCGCCTGTCTGGTCGCCTGGAACTAGTGACACGCAGTGGATAAAGCTACAGACTTGCCAAAAATACTGTCATTCGGACAGCGACAGCCTCCTGATGTGCCCTATTCAACACCTTCACAACGAGGCATAAATGCTCCCTGTAATGGAGCACAATAAACTGCTCAGCAAGCAGTTCCAGCAGGTTTCATCCTTGCAGATACCTGCTTGAGCCAGAGCCGTCTCCTAAGCGCGTCAGGAAACACATTCTAAACTATACCGATGAGATCCAGGACAAAGCAGACCGACAACTACTGGATCGGACAGTGAATAGACAGGCAATCAAAACGAAGACGACCGGTGATATACCCTACACTGTCGGGGCTTCTATTACTGTTAAAACGACAACAACAACATATTTCCTGATGAATAATCCACCGATTTTTTTTTTCAGACGTACCTGAGCAGCCCAATCAGTTACGCCAGTGGCATTTGTTACGTCAGGGAAGGCAATTTTTTTATTATTATTTTTTTTGTTTTTTGTAAATAAAGAATTGATCTAATGAATAAAAACGATTTTCAATTGATACCGATTGTTTTTCTTCAATTTTCAACGCCTTCGATTTTCACGTCTCTAGACCAGAATGGTGCCTGAAGGTAGAATTTGCTATATTTGTGTTTGCAGATTTTATTTTCCTTTTTTTTTATTTATTTGCTTAGTTTTTTTTAGCTCTATTAAAATTATGTATTAATTAGCGGTATCTACTTTTCAAAAATTTAGTGTTTTTCTAAATTCATAAATTTACATTTTTAAATTAATTCCGAAAAATCGAAATTTGCCCACTTTTGTGTTCTGTTTTCTTCCCCCATTTCTCATACATTTTTTGCTGAAGGCTGATAAATTTGCAATAAGCGTGCATGCACATGCATATATATGTATATACGAGTATATTTGTATGCATTCATGATCACATACAGGCGATCTAGATGCAAATGTACATGCACACATACATACATGCATATGTACGTGCATACATACAAACATATATACATACATCCATACATACATGCAAATATGTACTTTTATTGCCAACTCAGCTTTCACCTATATTTACTACGCTGTTTACAAAAATTGGTGTTAAACATACATACATTTGTAAAACTATGATTTTGCCATGGACTCTCGCTTTACGGTTACATTAATCGAAAATTAGTGCATATAAAGTTGCGTGGATTTCAAAATTTCGGCCAGCAGTTACATCTCAACTAACAATAAAACTACACTGGTGATACAGAATTTTATTGAATTGTTAATAACTATAATAATATAGGGTGCGTACGGTATTTGAGAACAACTTGAGAGTAAAACTAATTAGCTTGAAAAAAAATTTAATGAAAACTCACGAATTTTTCACGCAAGTTATTAAATATTTATGAAATGTATCAATAGAAGCTCCATTAACTGCAATAACCTTACCTCCTCGATCCGGGTCCGGAAGCGATTGCATGCCGGCATCAAATTCTCCTTATTCATATTGACTATAACGGTATTAATTGCAGCCTTCAGATAAGAAAGTGTCTTATGAGGACGCTTATTGGTTTCACGCTCAACTGCACCCCATACGTAATAATCTAGTGGATTAAGGTCTGGCGAGTTAAGCGGCCACACGTTCGGTGTTAGGTGGTGACGAGAAATTTTCAGCCTATCCAATCTTGTGTCGCCATTGTTTTGTGTGAAACATCAGTAAACACGAAATATGATATTTTATATGATTTATTTCAATGTATTTAAAATTAAACTGTATTCAGTACAAAACAGAACATAAAACAACCCATATTCGATATATAATTTAATACCTTTCTTAGGTAAAAAACATAACATAAATTATTTTAAACAAATAAACAAGCAATTCCATTGCAGATTTTAAGAAGTCATTTTATAAATTTTATTAGCGCTTTAGTAACGCTTCTTAGCGCTTTCGAGCGATTTTCCGTAGTTTGACGAACGACCCTCGACAAATTTTTCAGTTTTTGAGTAATTGCGATGAGGAGCTTCATAACTATTGTGAGAACTATCAGAACCGTCAGGACTAAGTGGAAGTTTTGACGGTCTGGATGAAGTTGTATCATCGTCCGAATCCCAGCACTCCTCTTCAGAGTCCGAGTAACTCGCTTGACGCTTTATCGGCGACCATAAATGACGAGGTGGCCTAGACGAATATGGCACCTTTAGTCCGCAGTGACGTCTTGGTGGTGGTGACGATGGCGGTTGTTGTGGTAGTGTTGGCCGACGAGAGTATGTAATAGGTGATGGTCGTGGCAAAGAAGGTTGTGGCAGCTGTACTGGCTTCTCCATTGCCATTTGTGGCGAATCAATGTAGCAGCTAATGAATGGTGATGGTGATGGTTGTTGAAAGGTAGCTGATGGTGCAGAAAAGTTTGCGGATGGTGCTGTGAAAGAACGCATCTGTTGATGTTGAACTGTTACTGAAGGCGGCTCCACTGGCTGAATAAAACTGTAGGTCGCATTCACCACCGAAGAACAACCGTATGAGCGACCCGCGAAGCTGGATACATTTTTCTTTTCAGATATTACCCCGTTGAC
Source organism: Anastrepha fraterculus (assembly GCA_037575425.1). Lineage (NCBI taxonomy): Eukaryota > Metazoa > Arthropoda > Insecta > Diptera > Tephritidae > Anastrepha > Anastrepha fraterculus. The sequence goes on from JAYXIM010027619.1 coordinate 10,279, forward strand.
GTCTACGAAGAGTCCAAGATTTTCCAAAATTTCCAATAACTCGCCAGCGCAATAAAGTTTGAAAATATCAAAGACAGCGTTAGGATATTCCAGACGCATTTTCTGAAAACTATTGATAGCATGTACCAGTACCGAAACGGTTTGATTTATTTGTATTTTCATTGTAGACATCAGCGACTGATACCATGGAGAACGTTGCAGGCAGCCATAGAGCAGCATATTGGGCGTTTGCTGGCTAGGTTCTTGTGGACGTTGGCTTAAATATGTATCCGAATTGTAAATGCTACTCGAGCGGCGAGGATCACTCTGACTGACTTTACTGTAAACACAAAGTGACGAAGCACCATGCACTGCATTGGCATTCTATGGGGGATAAATGTACGTATACAAATGTTTAATTCGTGAACCTTACAGAATTAACTATAGGCTAAAATTAACACAAAAATAAAAAAAACGTTTCGCTCAATCATTGGAGGATGTAAGATGGTAATGGTAATGGGAGACTCCACTCAGTAATAAAAAATCCTTTGGGCAACAAAATCCTGGGTTATTCCTGGAACCTAAGCCCTAAAATGACCTTCTGGATCTACACCCAAATGGTAAGGCCTATCCTAAAATATGGGGCGTTGGTATGGTTGCCAAACACCAATCAAATTACAGCTATCTCAAAACTATGTAGTCTATAAAGGCTGCCGTGCCTAAGTATAACAGGGACTATAAGAAACAGAACGCTTTCTGGGAATACCGTTAGGTGAGTTAGACGTAAGCGAGAGGTGACTACTTCGCACAGACAGGGTTGAGAAAGCTGTTGCTTTCTGGTGTTTGGGTATCATGACGTGAGAGAAGGGGCGAAAGAGTCATTTATTGGACTAACCCCGTTTTCAGCTTTAACAAAAACAAACTAAAAGAGAAAGCGTTATGCTGCTACACCAACAACAAAAAACAGGGAATGGAAAAAAAAAATGGATCCAAATAAAAACCAGGGAATAGTGGTGAAGACCAAAATCTGTTTTAACCCTCGACACAAAAGGAGCCTTAGATTAATTTGTGGAGCACTTACAGTCCACTTTGCTTGCAATAAACACTTCAATACAAGACTACTGTCTAGCTCTAGTTTATGCGGGTTCTGCAGTGATGACAAGGATGAAACATCTAATCACCAATTGTGAAGCATTACGTCACAGGAGACAGAGCATACTGGAGCCGTACCTACTAGAGGATAAAGACTTACAAATTCTTCGTCTGGTTCGATTCCTCGCAATACTTAGTAACAATTGAAATTAAGCACTTAGGGGCGCACTAAATCAATCTGGTCACAGTGCATTAAGGGCGTAGCCTAATCCGTGCAACCATTACAATTACTATATAGAGATTAGATTCAGTATGTTTGCACTTCGACCAAAGGTCTTTATAATATATATATATATATATAATTTGTGGTGTGCGTCTTGATGGTGTTCCACAAATGGAGGGACCTACAGTTTCAAGCCGACTCCGAAAGCAGATATTTTTATGAGCTTTATCATGGCAGAAAAACACTCGGAGGTTTGCCATTGCCTGCCGAGGGGCGACCGCTATTAGAAAAATGTTTTTCTTTATTTTTGCTGTTTCACCGAGATTCGAACCAACGTTCTCTCTGTGAATTCCGAATGGTAATCACGCACCAATCCATTCGGCTACGGCGGCCTAATGGTCTTTATTGCCCTCTAATGAGCACAGTACCTCATCCAGACCAAGTGCCCTTACTAAACTCAGGACGGAGCTGGGTTGGGTTGAGCATATGTGCCTTTCTTCGGGCTGCAGTTGGCCAAGATGTCTCAACCTGCTCCGCACTATAGCACTGCATTTCAAGAGAAGGTGCATTGGAGTCTCTTGAGATTGGCCGCAGAAACGACAAGAGTCCGTTGACCAAATCCCCATTATATGCAGATGACTTCGCAGTCTGCAGTGGCCTGTGAGAATGCCCGTGAGCTTTCTCAGTGTATCTTTATGGAGGGTTAGCAGTGTTTTAAACCTTTTTTGGTTATACCCATCCAGTAGGGATTTCGCCTGGCGTAGCCCCATAGTTTGGTGCCAGCAAACCTCCCTTAGCCTTAGTTCTTCACTCCTAAGCTTCTCCTCGATGGCGTGTTGTCCCATAGCAAGGAAGGGCCCGGGTCCTATTAAAGGCGTGGCCGCAGTCTCTCTCGCCGGATTAGCCGGAACCAATTGCGCATTTCTAGCAGATTAAATTTCTCGACACACTCAAGGACCAGTGACGATTTGATCTCACAGGACGATGGAGCCATGAATGCCGCGTGACAGTCACCCAGAATGGTAATTCACTCATTCCGGAAATTTCTGTCTAAGTTAATCTCTTCACATAGGCAAATAAAATACACCTCTTGAAAGATGGTTGGAAAAATGTCCATGAAATGCGCTTGATTCTGGCCTTGGTCTTCGAGCCATCTGGGTACCAGTGCAGGGTACGCTCCTGGAGTTTCTTTTCAAATGCAGGTCTACTCCAGTTTAATTTATTGTTCAGTTCAATTCTGAACTTCTTTTCAAATTTGAATACTTTAGTGATATCATCTCTGGGTATTTGGGTAAGTGGGAGCTGAAGCCGTAGCACTTGCATGTTTTTAGATGACATCACTTTTCCTTTTTCCTTATCATTACTATGTAAGAAGATACTCTGATTTCTCAACAAATGTGATCTAACAGAAATTGGGGCTGGGCAAAAAAATCAAATAATGATATATGAAGCACAAACCTTTTTTAAATACTTAAACAATCTAGGATCAGAAGAGTTCGTTCGCAGAAGCAAATCTAAATCATCGGGTTTGTTTACCGGAATGTTAGGTATATCAATTTCTTTAAGCTGCGAAAAAATTAATTTAAATTATAATTTCAATTTATATTAAAAATGGGGTTTTACACACCAAATATATAATTTCTGCACAACAGCCATCTATTTCCGCGGTGGGCTTATATTCTCTAAATGTGAAAGTATTGATGGGACTAGTAATATCACTTGAAATGGGCGACAAAGGAGTATTAGCGATTTTCACAGTTGAGCCCGCATTGTGAGAATCATCTTTATCATTATCAGAATAATCATCAACAGTTTTAGTGCATGATTTCGCGTCAAACTCAATACGGCGTTGTGCTGATGAATGAATTATGGAGTCTTCACATTTTTCTGTAGGTGTTAGCATGCAATAAATAGAATTAAGATTAATATCAGAATAGCTTTACATGAAATTATTTACCCTTATCTTTAGGTGTAATACTGCAGTAAGAAATGACCGACTCATTTCTGGATACTTCAATACTGGAATTGGTAACTAAGTCATCGACCAGCTCACAAGTAATTAAAGGGCCCTTTTGCTCACGATCATTTATAATATCGTTTTCTTCCGAGTCACTTTTAATCGATTCAAATAGCGGTGACGCCGGCGAAACTGACTTTGAGTTATGCTTCGCATCATTCATCTCACTTTCATGCGAAACTGAAGCCAAATTGGTATCTGAAGCTTGCACCTCAATTCCTTCCGTCATAAACGAACTCTCGGATGCACACACCTCGGCCAGCTCATCTGAATTATCTGATATATCTGAAAAATAATCTAACATTTAACAATTAGAATTACCGGTAACTGGGAATAGTTTACTGGGTTTCGCTTGGATTATTGGATTATCGCTATCGTCAGTCAAGTCCACAACTTTAACGAGACGTTTTCGTGTTTTCTTCGGATATTGCGCTATCTTGGTTTTCTTAGAGACATACACATCCCTTGATTGAGCACATGGCACATTTTCGTTGTCGTTTGTTTCCAATTTTTTCTCTTTAGAAGAACAAAGTTCAATACTTGTCGTGGTGCTATCTGCATCTACATTATGTTCCCTCTTTCGTAGCGGAGTAGACAACTTTTTGATCAAAACTGTCGGTTGCAGGTTTTGTTGTGTGGGTGCCGCTGAAAACGATTTTAAAGGCTTAGTAATCTTTTGAACTTTACAGTCTATGTATTCCTTTGACAAGGTGTTTGTGTCGTCCGAGTCTGGTTCAATTAGAGGCATACCACCAATCGCAGTTACATTTGGTGTTGCACAAAGCTGTTCGGGTGCACCTGCCATTAAGTTCGGCGCACACACATCTAGAAGTACTGCGCTTTTACTAGCAGTAAGATGAAATTCAGGCTTTTTTGGACACATTTTGCAAGATTTTCCAATAGGTTTATCTATTGATCCATTACCTTTCACAGCACTATCATGCAAAATGACCATCGATCTTGGATCAATAAAAAAAATTCCTGAGCTTCCTGAAAATGGTGAAGGTGTTTCAGGTGTTGTCGAATCTAACATGGGCAACGCATTCACGATAGTTGGTGATGGTGCAACGTCAAAATTTGTATTTGGAGAAATCACATCCAATGCGGATGATATCGTCGAAGGTGGTTTAGTTATTTTAGACGATTCTTTAAAAGGCTGTTTAGGAGATGTTGAATTTAAACATAAAATCATATCACAAGTAGTGTTGTCAGTGTTTTTAGTTGTGGTTGTTGTAGATGATTTTAAGTTCCTGCTTTTATTTACTTTACGTCGGCGTTTAGCAGTCCGCGGACCTCTTGTCGGTTTATTAACAGACTTTTCAAGTTTACCAGCCTCAACTAAAACGTTTTGTTTAGCATCGGTACCATGAGGTGATATACTCGGTTGTGCCTTACTTGTAGTTGTGACGACATCTTCATTGCCATGCCCGGTAGATTCTTTATTGTTGACAGCATCGGCTAGTTGCTTATTTTGTTGTAATTGACGGGATAGCCTATTCTCTTTCTCATGCAATTCGGCAATAATTTCAGTTAACTCTGATCTTACGTCCTTTAGGGCAGCTCGAGTTTGAGGGATTTTGACATTTCGAATTTTAGAAAAACATTCCTCGATAGCATCCAGGCTTCGCTCGTTATCTTTCGTTATTAGTGTTTTATCCTATAACAAAATAAGAACTTAAATTTATTTTAAATATAAACAACCAATTACCAACCTCTTCAATATTGGAAATAGTTTCGTCAATAACCAATGGTTGTTCGTCATCATCGTCGTTTAAGTCAATTTTGTCCAACTCCTCTGCAATCGATTTTAGAGATTCCATTTTTTCTGAAGATAATTTCAAAGATTTTGGACTGGTATTCACTTCCGTTTCCAACATTGCTAGAAGTAGCTGTAGTTGCTGATTACTCAATTTAATTTCAAGCACTTTTCTTAGTGGCATATCCAGCAAGTGCTGGATGCTTTTAACATTTAACAGAGACAGCATTTCAAACTGCCGATCCTCTAGGAAACTCAGACTTTTTCGAAATTCCAAAGGGAGGCGATTTTGTGTGTTCTTCAAAAGGTTTTCGTACTCTGGCGCTGTTACATTCCAATCTATTGCTAGATTTGTATTGTCCTTCGAGCAATTTTTCATATCCACAACAACTGCAAAATAAATTGACATGTTCTACTTTAGATACTTAATTGGGCATCTGAACTTTTTTATATATAGGATAGTTTTCGAGAGCAAGGTCGGGAGCAATCTTGAATATCAAACTTTTTTATTTTTTTGGCAAAACTCTCCTTTACTACCACGATATATTTGAATGGGGGCGGCCAAAAATTGGCGGATTTTTCATTATTTCACTAAATTTTTTGTAAAAATATTTTTTTTTTGTAAAAATATTTGTTTTTGTAATATATATGAATATTTGAAAGCAAAAATACTTGTGAAAAGATTCGTTTTTGTAATATATATGTATATTTGAAACCAAAAAAGCCACGCAGGCGAAAATTTGGACTAAAAATCGCGCGATTAGAACATTTGTAATAATAGAATTTTAATATAATATGGAGTATTATTTAGTAAAAATAGCTTTAAATCGAATCTTAATGTAATAAAGAATGTTTATAAGTGATTTTGTACCTTTCTGTGTTTGTATTTAAGTGAAATAAGCGTCTGTAATAGGGCATTTTTTCAAGCTTATGCAAAAAAGGCGAATTTTTAACGTTAAATATTGCTATTAATTCTTAATTTTAATTTATAAAAAGTAATATAAATCAAATGGCTGATATAATGACTACTTTTGCGTGTTATAATTTTTAAATTCGGTCCACGCACTTAGACATTATAAGCAAATATATCGTGGTAGAAATGGAAAGCACAGCCATTTTTTTAGCGACAATTGTATATACAGTTAACTATGGTTACTGTGATGGTTAAAAAGTAAATTGAAATATTTCTTGCGGGGTTGGTTCGTTCTGATGAGCCTGGGTATTAGGTCGGTGCTACGCGGTACTGATGTACGACATCAAGAAGACATCACATCGCCTGCCCAGATTTTTGACCAGCATCAAAATAGGCTCTTAATGGGTGGAACCAGCCTGTCGATCTGGGCCTACCGTTAGGCGTCTACGACGACTACACCGCACTGACGGGGTTGTGGTTCTTAGCGATCGCAGTTGTTGGCGCCCAAAGGAAGAATGAACTATCGGAAGTAAAGTCAATAACTAAATTTGCATTCTGCGGTGGAAATTTCTTTTTCTCTTTTTGCATTACAAATAAGTGAAAATATTGTTTGCATTACAAATAAGTGAAAATATTGTTATATTTTATGTTGCGAAAAGAAATAAAGCTAAGTAAATAAGATGTCTGCATCCTGTTTTTAGTCAATACTTTACAAAAAAAAAAATCGTATATGCATCAAATAAGCTGCGAATTACTATAAACACGCCAGTAGAATTTTGATAAATTTTCGACATAATTTTTACTAAGCCTCGTCACATCCGGCCCTCTGATTTTACAAGCTATACGTCTCATGGCCCTTACTTTGTTTGATTCCAACAATTAACAGGCAGCCCAAATAAAATTTTACTAAAATGTGCTTGGGTATTTAATGTTCAAATTCAACTTTAGTTTTCATTCCGCCTTTAACAATTCTCAAAAATACAATATGCAGTCCTGTTGATGCGATTAAATTTTTTAAACAAAAAATTAAGACTGTCTAGCCGATGCCAAAACAAATCTAAAGCTAATTTTTCTTTTATTCACGCAATGTTACAAATAATTTAGATGCTTTTGCGAGTGGCTTAAAATCCCTATGGAGCACCAACGTTTCCCTTTTCAGACTTTTCCATGGGCCCTGTTTATTTTTTACGTACGTTTTATATGATTAATAAAAAATTTACAAAACAATAACTATAGAAGTTCTAACCTTCTTTGTTTTCTGTTGTGCTCTCACATACAACCCCAATCGACACGCCCAAAGGACCGAATAACGTCGAGGTAGTTGAGACTTGTCTTGTGTGTGAAGCCGCAATACCTTCAGCCGTTTTCAATGCTATTCCTCCACTTTGTTCTACAGACATAGTCACAATCATGCCGCTTCTGCGTTGCATACGCCTACAACTTTCGCTTCGTGTACGTGGATTAGATATTCGAGGGCAAGGTCGACGAACACGCAACTTCTCTACTACTCCATCAGCCCCAGTCTTGGATTCTGATGAACGTGCCGGCATTCCGATTTTTTAAAGCCTTTACGTTTCTATATAAAACCAAAATTCCCAAGAGACGCCAACCGATTTTAGAAGTAACGGTGCTTTTGCGAAAAAGTTAGAAACTTTCAAATTACATCGATATTTGACTATCAATGTTTTTTAAATAGTTCAAGTAATCGATATACTGAGTTTTTTCGTTATGTGACGAGAAATTACTTGTGAATTATCGATAATTTTGAGTTTCTTAATATTAATAGTATACATAAACTCATTGACAACAGCCATTCATGACGCAACGGCAGTAAAATTTTGTCTGCAAATGCCGTTGTTGTTGTTGTAGCGGCATAAGCAATCCCCATACATATACTGGGAATGGTGCTGAAGTGACAGTCCTTGGCCGGACATAAAAGCGGGTCGTTCCGGTTACGTGGAACCGATTGTCAAGGGAACGACAGCCAGCTTCATAAACACAATATTTTGACAGCGTCAACGACAAGCAAAACAGCTTAATTAGAGGGTTTGCGTTTTTATTCATTTAAATTTTGTATGGCTAGCATTTGTGTTTGGATAAGAAGAAATTATTCATGAACGACCAGGGATGTTTTTCCTCCAACTTCTTTCTCCTTCACCTAAATGCATTTTTAAGTCTGAAATGTATCTTTAAAATCGTTAGTATTCTATTAATATGCAGAAACTGACAATAATAGGATAAGGTGCAAAAGCGAGATAAGTAAATTTTAATACAACAAATAGCTGTTCGTGACAACGAATTGTCGACAACGAAATGTTAATATGATGAAGGATGTTCAAAGTTAAGGTGCTAGCCCATTTCCCGTTTGCTTTGAATTGATAACTGCCAAAAATAATAGTAATGTGCTATTTATGCAAATTATCTACACGGCAGCTTTGCTTCAAGCGCTTGATGCACTTTAAAGTTTCGAATAGCGTAATATTCTATTTGACGGCGGTTTGACATATCAATTTCTTCAAATTGCACTCTCTTTCTACTAAATATGTGTTTGTATCTGTAAAATTTTTGTTGTCTTGGTCTTATTTTCCCATGTGGGCACCTTATTACCACATTATTTCTTTAATATGGAATTGCTGTATTCGCACATGCAAATGGCGCGATAAAATTAAACTTGAGTTATCAATCCTCGGAAGGGATATCTGATGTTAATGCAGTGATGGAAAGAAATTCGACAAGACAGATATATTTCAACAGTGAAATTCGCGGTCTCTTCCTGATATTTCTGTTTTACCAGAGGGGTTTAACATAATTTGTAGAAAATAAACTAAAATTATTTAGAAATAATCGATAACATAGAGTTGTACATGGGTAAGGGCTAAGGTGGATTCATTATACTAAGTTTCCACCGCAGCCGCTATCGTGTTCTCTGCCGCTATAGTGTTCTTAGCGCAAACACGAAACAAAACTCCTGTCAAATCCCATACAAAATTAAAACACAACTCCATACCTAAACCCACTTTTCAAAGCGTGTTTTGTTGGTTTGCGTCTAATTCAAAGCGTGTTTTGTTGGGTTTGCGTCTAATTTAATTATTAAGTGGTGGCAATGTTGGTCATTTTCCTCATTTATTATTGCATTCTTATCGAAATATGGCAACAATGATTGCAATTTGTCAATATGACATTTGATTGACGGCCGCCGTAGCCGAGTGGTTGGTGCGTGATCACCATTCGGAATTCACAGAGAGGTCGTTGGTTCGAATCTCGGTGAAAGCAAAATTAATAAAAACATTTTTCTAATAGCGGTCGCCCCTCGGCAGGCAATGGCAAACCTCCGAGTGTATTTCTGCCATGAAAAAAATCTGCTCATAAACATATCATAAAACAAAATGAAATAAATGTATAAAAAAAAAAAATTTTTTTGTGATTCGAACCAAGGATTTCGGATCGGAAGCCCACATTGCTAGCCGCTGGGCTATCGCGCTGTGCTGTCGCCGCAAAATAATGTATCATAAATCTGTTTACCATACCAAAGACCATACACTTTGCGAACACATTTCGGTGGAAACAGTTGACAGTTCTCCCAAACACAACTCCTGCAAACACGGTGTTTGCTTTTGGTGGAAACGTAATATTATAGGTGACAGCATTCACCCAGCTGAATTTTTCGCCGTAGATATGGCTTACGTCAAAATGATATGCTTTGTTTGTATGTATTGGTATGTTTACATTCGTATGTTTACATTTGATTACTGATTTTGACGTGATGCTTGGACCAAACGCAACAACAAATACATGTAGGGTTTTACTTATATGTGGTTGCTGTCACCTATAATAAATCCACCTTGGTAAGGGCTATAAAAAGTCAAATATCGGCATAGTAAAGCCCAAACACAACAACGCAGTGGCGCAGACAATTGCTATGCACAAGCAAATCAGTAGGGAATCGGACTATTGATTATAAAAAACGAAGTTAACGCCGTCAAACGTCTTTTTGTGAATATAAAAAAAATTAAAAAAAAACATATATCAAGAAGCTGACATTTTTTTTAAGTTATTAGCTTTGGTGTTATGAAGAAGATCCCAAGACCCGAATTGTTTAATTTACCAAAAATAATAATTGAAAACTTAATGAAAAATAGCACTGGTTGAATTTTAAAAATTTAGCTTATTGGTCAGCATATTTATTAAATTTAGTATAGACACAAACCCTTCAAATTATTTTACTGTCCGCAGCGGCACGCCGTTTGTCAAATATTTGATGTCACAATCCCCGCCAAAAGTTGAATCGCGTGTGGAACCAACTCACGAAAAACAACATTAAATTGTTTGCGCTGCTCTGTGCGTGTATTTAGTTATTAGAAACTTATTTTTGAAAGTGTTCAAGTTATAATTATCAAAGTATAACAAACAGCTAAATAAGATGGCGGTAAGTAATAATTAGATTTGTCAGGCCTCCATAAAATACCTTCTTGCAGGATCAAGTGAGTTCACCTCCTCCAGCCACGCCGGGAGACGCCGACGACCGGCGTGAATTGCGTGCAGCTATGACTTCACCCGTTGGAGATTTTGAGCCATTCGAGAATGAAGATGAAATCTTCGGAGATCAGACCATACGTGAAGAAGAGGAAGAAGAGGGCGAGGAGTTATTCGGTGATAATATGGAGAACGACTATCGGCCGATGCCAGAGCTGGATCATTATGACCCCGCAATGCTGGATGATGACGACAACTACTCGGAGCTGTCACAGGGTGAACGCCAGGCAGCTGAAGCTGAAATGCGAAAGCGCGATCGTGCACTTGGCATACATCGTGATGACCGAGATCTGGGCTTTGACCAAAGTGACGAAGATGACGATGTCGGACCACGGGCAAAACGTCGTGCTGCTGAGAAAGCGGCCGAAGGCGAGATGGAAGATGCGGAGATGATAGAGTCCATCGAAAACTTGGAAGACACTAAAGGTCACTCCACCAAGGAGTGGGTTAGTATGCTTGGGCCGCGCACAGAAATTGCCAATCGTTTCCAGTCGTTTTTACGCACTTTTGTTGATGAACGTGGCATGTACACGTACCGGGACCGCATACGACGCATGTGCGAACAAAATAAATCGTCATTTATTGTGTCGTATACGGATTTGGCAAATAAGGAGCATGTGCTAGCCTACTTCCTACCCGAAGCGCCCTTTCAAATGCTGGAAATTTTTGATAAAGTTGCAAAGGAAATGGTGTTATCAATATTCCCCACATATGAACGTGTCACCACAGAGATTTATGTTCGTATATCAGAACTGCCCCTTATCGAAGAGTTGCGCACTTTCCGCAAATTGCACTTGAACCAGCTTGTTCGTACTTTGGGCGTGGTCACAGCTACAACCGGCGTGTTGCCCCAACTTTCAGTAATCAAATACGATTGTGTAAAATGTGGTTATGTTTTGGGGCCATTTGTTCAGTCGCAAAATACTGAAGTGAAGCCTGGTTCCTGTCCTGAGTGTCAAAGTGCCGGACCATTTTCGGTAAGTAACTAGTATATATGTAGACAGTGGACATAAGAAGATTTGTATATCTTGATTTTTCATGCTTGAATTTTTATTTCCCACAGATTAATATGGAACAAACACTTTATCGCAATTACCAGAAGATTACCTTGCAAGAATCACCTGGCCGCATTCCCGCTGGTCGGATTCCTCGCAGCAAGGACGTCATTCTTTTGGCGGACCTTTGTGATCTTTGCAAGCCAGGCGATGAGATAGAGGTTACTGGTATTTATACAAATAACTACGACGGTTCGCTAAACACAGAGCAAGGATTTCCGGTATTCGCCACCGTTATAATTGCGAATCATATTATTGTGAAGGACTGTAAACAAGTTGTGCAATCACTTACGGACGAAGATATTGCTACCATACAGAAATTGAGCAAAGATCCTCGTGTTGCGGAGAGGATTATCGCATCAATGGCCCCATCCATATATGGTCATGATTATATTAAGCGTGCTTTGGCGCTGGCATTATTTGGTGGCGAATCTAAGAACCCCGGTGAAAAGCACAAAATTAGAGGTGACATAAACTTACTTATATGCGGTGACCCTGGAACAGCAAAATCCCAATTTTTGAAGTACACGGAAAAGATAGCACCGCGCGCTGTTTTCACAACCGGTCAAGGTGCTAGTGCCGTAGGTTTGACAGCTTACGTTCGTCGAAATCCCGTATCACGTGAGTGGACTTTGGAAGCAGGCGCTTTAGTGCTGGCAGATCAAGGTGTTTGTCTTATTGACGAATTTGACAAAATGAATGATCAGGATCGCACTTCAATACACGAAGCCATGGAACAACAATCGATATCTATATCGAAAGCAGGCATCGTGACATCTTTACAAGCGCGTTGTACCGTTATTGCAGCTTCAAATCCCATTGGCGGCCGTTATGACCCCTCAATGACCTTTTCAGAAAATGTAAATCTTTCAGAGCCAATTTTGTCACGTTTCGACATTCTGTGCGTGGTAAAGGATGAGTTCGATCCCATGCAGGATCAGCACTTGGCAAAGTTCGTAGTCAATTCACATATTAAACACCATCCGTCCTGTGAAGAGTTCGTGGAGGACACGCAGACGACGGGAGTAGCTGAAATACCGCAAGATCTTTTGCGGCAATATATAATTTATGCGAAAGAAAACGTCCGCCCTAAACTTACGGTAAGTAAATGCAAACTATTTGATTGATGGTTAGTAACACTATTTTACACTTTAGAATATTGATGAAGATAAAATAGCCAAGATGTATTCACAACTGCGCCAAGAATCCTTCGCAACCGGTTCATTGCCAATCACTGTACGGCACATTGAAAGCGTCATCCGTATGTCCGAAGCACATGCACGCATGCACTTGCGCGAGAGTGTGACTGAGTCCGACGTAAGCATGGCCATACGCATGATGTTGGAGAGCTTCATCGAAGCACAAAAGTTCAGTGTCATGAAGAAAATGCGCACGGCCTTCCAGAAGTATCTCTCCTTCCAAAAGGATCACTCGGAGTTGCTGTTCTTTATTCTTCGGCAATTGACACTCGACCAACTTGCCTATATACGTTGCAAAGAGGGACCCAGAGCCACGCACGTTGAAATAATGGAACGCGATCTTATTGAGCGGGCTAAACAGTTGGATATATTTAATTTAAAACCATTTTATGATTCAGACATTTTCAAACAAAATGGTTTCTCTTATGATCCAAAGCGGCGAACAATTCTGCAGATTGTCACTGAAGCGGCTGTGTAAGCTGATGCGCATTATTTTTTTACGTTTCCAAAGTTGAATGTTTTACTTCATTGTTCCATGTTTCTCATGTATGTGTTTTATCATTATCTAATATTTTATTCCGCGATAACACTTCGCATTCCTAAAGTACAATTTTCAATAAAATACGTTATATATACAAAAACAAAATATATATATAATAAAGCAGTAGTTTATAAAGTAAGCTAAAACAAAATTAATTGCTATTCACAAAATATGTTAGTGAAAGTAGGCAGTGTATTTGCTCCTAGTCTTCAATACCCATTTCTTTATCGAAGTCCTCCTCTGAAATCTTGTTTTTCTTTAACTTTTTAAATAGGCGTATGTCGTTGGCTAGTTCCTCCAAATCTTCTTTTGTGTACTGCGGCTTCCGTTTTTTCGCTGTGGCGCCAGTCTGTGCCTCACTTTCTTTTTTGCGCTGTTTCTTAGCTTTTCTTAATTCTTTTTTGGTTTTAGTATCCATTTTCGCTTTTTTTGTTTGTTCCCATGATTCTGTGTTCTTTTTAAATTTTTTCTTCCCGGGCCATACACCGCTTTCTTCATAGATCTTGAGTTTCTCTTTTCGTTGATTCTCCTTTTGCTGATTTTGATAGCTCAATTTCGTTATATCTACCGCGAAGTTTGGTCCAATAAAATTTGTCTCTGCACAATTTTTCAATTCTGGCATGCGCGGCATCTGCAGCAAGCCGTAAGCGGTAGCTACTCGCCCCAGGTCCAAATCTTTTAAACGTAAAATTGCATTGCATTCATGTTTTCTGTATGCCTGGATGTGTGACACGAAGGCGCGGGTGCCTTTATCAAAGATATCTTTATCTTTTAACTAGAAAAAAATATAATAATGAAATTAGTTAGCCTAAAAGAACTAAGCGTTACATTTTTACACCCAATGAATTAAAATCGCAACGTGTATTTATTTTGGCAACGATAACTTACTTGAAGTTTGTGCAGTTTTTGTAGTGTTTGCTCCAACTCTTCACGATTGTGATCCGCATCCAGTAGCTCACTTAATTCAACTTTTTGATTTATCCTCAGAAAAGTAATATAGGCATCTTCGCTGGGCAGTAGATATACCAAAGCATTGCCTTCATTACCTTGGCGTGCCGTACGTCCTACACGATGTACAAAACTACTTGCGCTTGCCGGTGGATCCCATTGCACCACCCAGTCAATTTCAGGTACATCCAGACCACGAGCCAACACATCCGTGCTGAGTAAAACGGCGTCTTTTGTTTGCCTGAATCGTTCTACAATATTTTTACGTTTATTTTTCATTTTACCGTGAATGGCTAATATACAGCGCTTGGGCAAGAAGTGTGTCATTATTGCCATCCAGTATTCTACGCACGCACAGGTGGGAAAGAACACCATAACTTTGCCCTGTGCAGTTTGTGGTGAACGTAAAAAATGTAAGAGAGCTAAAAACTTTTCCTCAGGCTCTATAATTTTATAAAAATTTTGTAACTTGGCCGGTGTACTAATGGTGGACTTTTCTTTGACCGATACTCGAACGGGGTTTCGAAGACCGGCACGAATAAGATCTGTTACTTCAGTTGTTTGTGTGGCAGAAAACAAGCCAGTACGTCGCTGTCTGGGCAAATAACCAAGAATGTTGTTAATTGTGGCCTTGAAACCCAAATCAAGTAGTCGATCAGCTTCATCCAACACAAGGAATTCCTGTGGGAAATATAACAATGATTTGGGTCAGAGAAAATTTGTTTTTCTTATGTGCCTGTGAGATTTACCAAACTTTTCACTCGGCCTGCAAGGTTGAGATCGCCTTTTCTATCGAATAAGTCCTCCAATCTGCCGGGAGTGCACACCAAAATTGTGGGACTTTCCTTTTTAATCGCACGAATGTCTTCTTCTATGCTGCTACCACCCACTACCAATTTTTGGCGCAAGTATTGCAACTCCTCTCTTTCCAGAAATTTAGCTAACACTTCGGATATCTGATATGCCAATTCACGCGTAGGCGAAATAATAAGTGCACCGATTTCCTTTGATTCCCATGGTATATCAACTTGCCGACGCTGTAACATCTCTAGCATGGGCACCACAAAGGCTAATGTCTTCCCGGAGCCGGTTACGGCTTCGACGCTGACATCTTTTCGTTCCAGCAGCAGGGGTATTGTGGCACTCTTTGTTACAGAAATAACTTCTAAATAAAGACTTCAAAATACTAATAAGATACAATGTTGCTTACTTGAACAGGGGTTGTTCTCTCAAATCCAAAACTTGCGATGACACTCAGAACGGCTGGAGAAAGTGATACCTTCTCGAGTTCGGTCCATTTTCTACGTGCCATTGTCACAAGTAATTTGTATTGTAATTGTAGTTTATGATATTACAAATTTAGTAATTTGTCCCTCCTTGATTGTTTGCCTTATTTGTTTTGCTTTCGTTTTGCAAGGAACACGTGTTTGAGGGTTACCAGCCTTCTTACAACCCTGTACGATGCTGCCAACTTTACCAAATTGTTTGCCGAATATGAAAGCCACGGCTTTCAGAAACAAAGATTCCATTGTTTGTAATAAAAGTTCCAATAAGTTCTTTATGTAATAAAAACAAAATTAACAAATTATGTATTAATGTGCATACCTAGTTAATTCATTAACGTGAAAAAACGAAAAAACTTTGGTTCGGAGAATTCTGGTTTTTGGGGATAAAAATTAAGCATCCGGCACTTACAGTTTTTAAGCTATTTGTATTTGAAAATTTCTTATTGTTTTAGTTTAATAAACTCTTTACAACATTTAAAACTGTAAACAACATCAAAAAATTTATTGAAACACATTTATAAAATATCTTTAATTTGCACGACATCTAGAAAAATTGTTATAAATTGACAGGGAACGAGAGCTATAACAGATAGTAGCAAAATAAACGCGAACATGAAAATAAAAATACGAGAAGAGATATTAGAAAGTATATAAAATCAATGCGCGAGCAATTTAAGTAACTTATTTTTATTTTAAATGGGTAATATGTATATAAATTTTACCGTAACCATTATTTGAATACATAAAGAAAATTTGATGCGAGGTAAGTTAATGTCAAAAATGGGCGGTTAATTCCAAAACCTGCCTGCTCTGTACCGAAAATTTTCTAAAACAGAAAGAACTTGTTAACTCTGCTACAAAGCAAGCAAAATTTTTTAAACTTAGTACAAATAATGAACATAAAATCAAAAATCGTAAATAATTGTTAAAAAGTAAAATTTTGAAAAATTTCCATTTTTTGAGCAAAAGCGCGTATCTCGATAAAGACTTCAAAGACCCACACAATCTGAATATACGTACTTCTACTCACCTCATTTTGATCGGACATATTTTTTATACGTGTTTGTCTACTTTGTATAAATTTCTGCTCGCACGTCTGATTTTACAAGCTATAACTCAGAAAAGTTTAGATATTTTTGCGAAATTCGGCAAGAATATAGCGCTTGACTCAAATTGGTCAATAGCCACAAATATCTCGCTTATAACAGTTATTTTTCAGTAAATAAAGTTTGCTGAGTTCGGACGGAGTCCAGCTTTATATACCTGTGCACATTTTAGTAAAATGTTATTCGTACTGGTTGAGAAATGAAAACGTAATATTTATTCACTTTTTACATATTTTCTTTTAAAATTTGAAAGTGGTGATATTAATAAATACATTTGTATTAAATGTACATTTAATTATAAATAAATTTTCATTAAAACGGTTTTAATACGAATATAAAAAATGAGCTTAAAACATGTCGAAGTGCATATTTTTTGATTTGAAGTTTAAAAGAAATTTTATTATAATGCGGCAAATAAGAAGTTACGAATAATTACGAAATTGTTTCTTCCGGCATATAAGAAGTTATAAAGTATGCTCAGAACCATTAACTAATATCTCCTCCAAGTTTCATAAAGCAATTCCTTATATATAATTTACCGTTAATAGAAAAATCCTCTTCTATCATTTGATGTGCCGGGTTCTGCTTACACCTTGCCTTAAAATTATCACTCTGAATTGCACTTTAGTCAACCCAAAATAATTATATGCAGAGAATGTGTAGTAACAACCTAGTTAGCTTGAGCAAAAAAGTTGAATGTCAGTTTTCTAGGTTGCTTCTAAAATTTTTGACAACTGTCACATTATTCATAAAATATTTACATTTCCTTTGCTTCACCCTGTCTTTCGAATGAAATGTCTAATCAGAACTCTTTTACAATTTTTATCTGTGTTGAATTTCCTGACGTCAAAAGTAAAGATGGCGTTAATGGGTGCGCACGGTTGCTAAATCTTCTCGGGTGTGTTTTCAATTTTTCTGGGCTTCTAAATGTTATAAAAAGAAAATAAAATTACTTAAAAAGTGTGGGGTTATGAGCAGAATATTAATGTGTAACTGTTTCCAACAAAAGTGAGTCGGATTCGAGTCAATAGTGTGAATATCCAAGAAATTACATATATAAAAACAATTTTCAAGGCGTAGTAGAAGGAAAATTCCGATTCGGTTTTTTCTGTGTATATGTGAATGGGCAAAAAATTTGCAACACCCTACACAGTTAGTTATTAATCCGAATAATTAAAACGGTTAATATAAATCAAAGAAAAATGTTGTGCAAATTGTTTATCCCCAAACGATAAATGTGTTATGTATGTATGCGCTATGTATTGAGCGATTTTAAATTTGTGTTGGAATTCCATTTATTATGCATGCTTGCTGAAAAAATACCAATACTTGGTAGCCAATCCCTGCGCAGTAAATCCCTTCATCAACAATTCGTATCAGTAGCTGTTTGTGTGTGTATATGTTTTGCTTAGGTGCAAGGACGAAAGGGATACATACCCATTCACAACACGCAAAGAAGTAAGAAGTGTTCAAAAATACCAGCATGCTCGGTTATTGAGAAAAAATTATCTAAATTTAATTTCTTTTTTTGTCTTGTATGACAACCATAAAAGCAGTAAGCTCACTTCTAGACCAATTGGATGAATATAACAAAATAACTTAAACTGTAAGTAAAAAGTTATGTTGAGGCAGACTCAGACTTGCATAGTTTTGTTACCGCAATCCAACCCCCCGTTCATGCCCTACACCCTATTTATTCACATTGATATTTTTACCACTTTTTATATATGTATGTGGGCCAATTGTTTTTGATGTTTTTATTTAATTCTGCTCCATTTATGATTTTATTATATTTTTTAAATGGGAGTTCCGCTTCAAAATTGATCTCCGAAAGATAACTAATGTTATCAACCAGTTACTGTACGTTATCTTATCTATTCAATTACACAACGTGCAAATACTGTAAGCTCCTACTCTTAGCCAGGTATCGAAATATCGTATTGTTTGCTCTTACTGTTGCTTAAATTTTATCCGAAAACTAGAAAATTGGAAAATCCCAAATAGTAGGGCTTTACTATTCGAATATAATAATGATAATATGTGAAATGTAATGTTAGGAGCTCTCCCAACTTTGATTTCAGCTTTTCTTTATTCTATCAATACAAAGCAGTTTGTGTACTTATCCTATAATGCATAAGTGAACTTCAGAGCAGAGAAAAAGGAATGTGATAATCTAACAGAAAATCTGTTTTGACTTTTCTTAGATAAGTTTAAAAAGTGGTAATTCGGCTATATAAATTTGATTACTATTACTAATTAGTATTTTGTAAAATTTGATTACTATTACTAATTAGTTTTGATTAAAGAATCAACAAGCTTTTAGACAATTAGTAAACACCGACAAAAATCAGCCACTTACCGCCTTAAGAAAATGTGATTTGTTTTTTAGTTGTATGTGAATCATTGTCTGTAAAATGTTCGAATGAGATAACAAAATTGATTATGACTTCAGCAACTAAGCAGTTTTTTTGTGTTTGGATACCTTCAAACGTTTCCCCGCTCGCTTTTATAAGCTTATAATATGGTAAATGAAAAGTAAACAAGAAATGGAGTAGCAACAAAATTTGAAATCAAGCCATAGCTAATGATGTCATATGTTAGCGGTTTCTCTCTTTTATGACACAAATCGCTGTGATTTTGTTTTAGCATTCAGGGGTGTATGAGCTGTGAAAGGCGTAACTGAACTGAAGAAGTTTCATTCTAATTTTGAACGAGATTTTGAGATTTTGGTGTAAAATGCAGATGTAAAACAAAATCACCAAAAAATCTTTAAGCCGCGCACGGTTAACTGCCTAATTTTCTTAAAGCTTCATTGTACATACATAGAGATCGGGTTACATACAATGGTGGTGGCCGATTATAGAATTGTTACATATTTTGTTACTTAAATTTTTTAAAATGCTGATTGAAAGTAAAGCTTAGTGTGTTGAATATGAGATGAATGCAATAAAACTAGTACCTTCTATGTGTTAGGCCCGGGGCTTCTCACCCCATCTGTTAAGTGTCGTTTTTTGGCTTCCCAACTTTAAACGGATTTATCATCCCAATAGAACGTTTTTTGGAAGTACCTTTCTTAATGGGACTATTTACCGTACTGCGTTCGGAACGGTGGCAGAGATTGAAATGAGACCTGGATACGATGTATTATCTCAATACCCGTACATAAAGTCCTACCGTGCCGTACTCGCTCTATTGCCTGTCTTTGTTCATAAGAGTTTCCCCAATAAGAAGTCGCACCTTATTGGAATTTATAGGGAGAGGTACAGGAGGTTAAGGAAGCTGTAATCGCGTTGCTGAATAGTTTCCAATGGTTATCATTAAAGTGATGCTACTCTAAGCTAATCGCCTATTTGATGGTCAAATACAATACGCGTGTTGTTGTAAAAAACCTTAGAAAAAAGTGCTAACAAAAATTATAAAAAAAGTTTTTGATAAACAATTATGGCATCTGTTGCATAAAACGATTATTATGCATAATTTTCCATGTAAATTTTTATTTCCTTAAATGTAACATTAATAATAAATACATTTGCGAAATACCAGTACGACGAGCGACATACCCAATATTTTGCGTATTTGCCTTTATACGTCTTTAGAATTAATTTCTTAATCGTCTAAGCTATTTCCAAGTTTAATTTGATTCCATTTGTTTTTCAAGATATCAACACCGCAAAGGTCTGATTCCATGTATGTATGTACGTGCGTATATATGCCAACAATATTATGTTCTGAAATGTCCCACTAGCCAAAAACCAGTTAAATGGCTTATCATGAAATTTTCTTCTATATCTACATAGAGTAGGCAAAATCAATAATTTAAGTGATTGCAGTTCCATGAGGCAGAGTGTGCTCGAAAAGAGACCAAGTGCCTAAACTGTGTCATTGCCGCTCTATGGCCCCACCACTTCCCCTACAATGCCGCGCAGTACACCACGAAAGTTGTAAAAGTGTGTGCATTTAGAAAAATTTCTTCAAGTGCAAATTTCTCCGTAATGTGCCTCAAGTGAATAATAAATCAATTCCTTTTAGTGAGGTCTGTCATATTAAAACCATATACCTACACACATACTTACACTGCACACCTATTGCTTGCACGTTGATGTCAAATGTAAGCTCGAATATGAAGAAGAACACATCTACAAGTATTATACGAACATGCACATATACAGAGTGGTACATATAGCGCTATTTTTAATAATATGCTATTTTGATAGTGACAGCGCTTTTCCGCTGGAAATCTTGATAGCAATTCAGTATCGTATCTCTGCTTTACGCTTCAACAACTTTGGGAAAATTTAAAAATGATGGCCAAATTCAACATTGTGTAGCCCAACTGGTGCATTTATCGTGGAGAAGCCAACGTGTCCTTAGATAGTAACTTTTTGATGCAGATTTTGGAGCAATGGCATCGTTGGCCCAGTTTTCTTTCAAATTGCTGCTGGAAATGGCAACGGTCAACGCCATCGGTCAGCGGTGAGCGCTACCAATGCACATTAACAATTTTTTTTGCGGGAAATTTAAGGTATGGGATTGAAGTATCTTTGGTTCCAGCAGGATGGTGCACCATGCCACACAGCCCATGCCACAATCGAGCTTTTGTTCGCCAAGTTCCGTGTTATTAATTGATAACCTCGGAACTGCAAGCCGATAAAATTTTATTGTGCGTTATACAAGCCATTAATGATTCAGGGCCTTAAGGCGAACATCGAGCAAGCACTTTGTAAGAGCCAGAAATCGTCACCAAAGTCTTGGAAAATTTGGTTAATAGCATGCGACACTGTTAAGCCAGTCGAGGCAGCCACATAAATAAACTCGTATAAAGGGAGAGTCCATAAATAAAAGGAATTTTTGGAATAAACCAATTTACCGTCAAAATTAAATTTTTGTTAATATTTTTTAATTTTAATTTTTGAATAATTTTTTTTTTTTTTTAATTTTTGAATAATTTTTTTTTTTTAATTTTTTTTTTAACATTTAAAAATTTTTTTTTTAATTTTGTTTTTAATATTTTTTTTAATAATGTTTTTTTTTTAATTTTTTTTTTTTAATTTTTTTTGGTTTTTTAATTTTTTAATTTTTTTTTAAGTTCTTAAAAAGAAACCACTATATGGACTACCCGTTATATAGGACTGTAAGTGTGCACAATGCAGGCACTTAAATTGATAAAATGCACTTGTATGCATGCGCAAGATTGCACATTAGGGTGGCACAAACTGTGATTCATGTTTGGAAATTATGCCTATTGAAGGTAAACTAAATTTCATGAAGGGTTAGACGAATTAGTGAATTACACGAAGAATGACAGTTAAATTCTGAGAGTATTTAAAAAAAATCATGCATCCAGATTATCCCTAAAACTCTACAGAACGATTTCAATACCTTTGTCGCCAAAAGTTAGTGTTCTTTAGTTGTTTGAGTCTACATCCACTCCAGGACGCCACCATAGAACTGTTCAGTTACTGTCCATTTAGTAGAAACTTGATGAATGACCGCTGCCTCAAAAATAAAAAGATCAACATTGCGCTCAGTCAGAGTTTTACATCTTCGCTTTTGTTGGCCGATTTATCGAATGTTTTTTTTTAAGAGCTTGAGAACTTAAAATGATAATACAACACAGAAATATTGTTGGAAATTTTTTTTTCTTTTTTTATTATAAACTGGTCGATAATTTCATGACGTTAATTTCTTGAATATGATATCCGGCATATGTTTGCCGCGGCTACGAGTTACATGGTCTATTCGATCAGTCCAAGTTTTCAATAGTTTTTCAAAAAAATCTGAATAATAAATCCAAATGTGCCCAATCAGGAAACCTGTGACGCAACAATGGTCATTTGGCTTCGATTCTTGTACGAGCTGTATTTTATAGACACGCAAGCCAAGATAACTACGTAAATTTACGTGGAAGGACAAAGGCCAACAAGTCGTTGTTCAGACGGCAACGAAGTGTAATTGGTTGAGTTTTTTTCGTATATCTCAATCTCAGTGTTTTTGTACACACATCTCAAGTGACGTCAGCCCATCAGCTGATTCTGTCGAATTCGCTCAGAGCCGAATAACGGTATGTTAAGGGGCACACCTCTAAAAATCTTTTCACCATGGTTTGCCATTCTCAGCTGTATAACCATAGTTATCAGTATCGATAGTTCTCATGCAGCTAAATATTGACTATTTCCCATATTTACTTTTATTTTCTGTAATTTTTTATTTAATTTACCGAGCTCAGAATATAAATTTGATTTTAAATCGGTTACTATCTAAAACTTTTGCAAATCTATAAAAATATGTTTATATTTTCCCCCCTAATTTAATTATTTATTATATTTTATTGCTTATCGTTTGTTTCATTTCCTCCTGGTGAGCTATCCATCTGAGTCTTCGTCACCTCAATCCACTTGAATAGAGTTTAAAAATTCGTTCAATACTGAATACGTTTTGTTTTTTCAGGCGAAGGTAAAGGTTTTGGTAAGTCAGAGTTTGAAGAGAATGACTAAGTGGGACAAAAATAATTTTATATTTTAGTTTTTTTTATATAACTTCAAAAAATAAACATTAATGCAGCTGAAGGTAGTCCGCATTTCTTTTTCAGTATGATTTTTTTTAGTTGTTTATAAAAAATAAACATTATTTGCCTCTAAGAACGGAACACCCTAGCCTGTGTGTTCGAAAGGATTTGCATTTAATTTTTTTATATTTTTAACTGTGATAATTTGTTTCCAGTATTGCTTTGATAAATGTAAGTGCATATGCACAAATATATGCAGTTTCCACAATTGGCTCAATGGTCTTGGTTGTTATCGCATTTAAATTTACTTTCTACTTTTATCACCAGAACAAAGAACATTGCAATTTCTTTTAATGAGCGAATAGCTGTGCATATTATTGCACTTTTGAGTAAAGCCGTGTAGCTATCGCATTTGTGCTTGGTACATCAATCCATATAACGGAAGTATGCCAAAATTATGGCAACTACGTACCGACCAAGAGCTGCCACCCCAGTAAACGGGTTTAGTGTGGTGAATTTCTTTTCTCGTCTATCGTCACTCGCGCAATTCGATACAGCTCGGTTGGTCCAACACTTCTGTTGAAGGCTGGTTTATGCTCAATAAATTACTCCGGATTCGAAATATATTTCTGCTGCGTTTACCAAAGAGGCATCCACCTGAGCTCAACTTCGGTTGGATGCAATCAATGCCACAGGTGGTGCCACCTTAAGACCTGTTCAGGCCTTAAAACTCATAACTCATAAAGAGTGGACAACTCGGTTTGTGGCCAAATGCTGCTCTTGCCAATAGGAACTTCCACGGTTTCCCGGAGCCCACCGGGACAGCTGCTGCTGCGGCTCGCTTGGTTGGTTGTTACGCTATAAGGATTATAAACACTATTCACATTTTCTGCCGATTGGTTTACATTTTCATTTTCGGCTCTATGGGAGACAAACTGCAAGATATGTCGTATGTTGTTGGGATAAATTTTTACACGTGCTAAAACAATACTGAGTCCAGCAATCAGAAGACTGTCTCGGATCTTATTTTAGTACGTCATCTAGCGTTAAACGATCGCCCTTATATAACACCAGAGACATTACTAACGGCGCAGTCAAGGACTTTGTCTACCTAGTATCCGGGATTAACACTAACAACAACGTCAGGCAAGAGATCCAGCGAAGAGTAACTCTTGGGAACAGGGACTACTTTGGGCTGGGTAGGCAATTGAAAAGTAGAGGCCTCTCTCGACGCACGAAAAAAACGCTCTATTAATCACTCATCCTCCCGGTCTTACTGTGTGGCGCTAAGTTCGGGATATTGACGTACACCGATGGGCGGTTATTAGGAGCTTTCGAGAGAAAAATTCTTCGCAAGATCTATGGTCTAATTTGCATGAATGATGCATATCGAATAAGATGGAACCACGAGTTGTACGAGCTGTTCACCGACATCAACGTAGTGAAGCGTATTAAAATTCAGCGGCTACGCTGGGTAGGTCACGTTGAGCGAATCGAAAATGACGCTCCAGCAAGAAGGTGCTCTTTTCGAAATGTACTGGTGGAACTCGCAGTACGAGGACGTCCTCATCTACGTTGGAACGACAAAGTCGACGGCGACCCGTCCACCATTGGGGTTTCAAACCGGTGTCAACGCGTGCAATGCAGAAGCGATTGGCGCAACATTTTGGGAGCGGCCAAGATCGACCATCGGCTGTGGTTGCCAGCTAAGAAGAAGAAGAGGCTTTACTAAAGCCTTCTATTGGGAAAATAATGGATTTATTTTAGCTACACCTGAATGAGAAATATTCAGGGTATTTTGTTAGCGATATTAGAGAGTTTAAGGCTACGTATGGAATGATGTATAGTATCGTGAGTGGAACTCAACAGGTGGCTCCAATCCTAACCTCCAATGAATGAGAAATATTTTTATTTTTAATAAATTATATCAAACTTTGGAGTTCATGACTCACTATTTTAGGCGCCTTTGTCCAGAACACAGAAATAGTATTAACTCAATATTTCTGTGCCAAAAAGAATTAGTAACGAAATACCCTGTACTTTTAAATTCGTATTGCCTCATTGCTTTTCTGCTTAATGCTTGCAGACTGGCAGGTGAGAAGAAGAAGAGTTTAAAGTGTGTTTTTATTTCTATTAAAAACTCTGCATATCACTTTGAATACATAGAAATAAGCATTCCAAAATTTGTTAAAAACAAGAAATGTTGAAATGGTATTTATCATAGATATTTATGCCATCGATTAATGTAAATAAGTGTGCATGCTTCTTCTTTCAATCCTTAGTGAAGTGCTTCAAAATGAGAGGTTATCTTTCAGTTTTACAAAAATGCTCATAGATTTGTATTTTGCTTTTTGGTTTTATCGATTCAAAGCCTGAATACACTCGAGATGTTTTTTATTGGGCATTTACTTACATACATTGACTTTTATCTAACGCAACGCTTTCCTGCGCATATACATATGACGTTCTAAACGTGACATTTCCAATTGCCATATTCACTCAAAGTAAGCGAGCACTTGGGATACCCGTTTCATCCTCTCAATTCGCAACACTCCTTTCTACAACTAGCATCGAACTATTGTATGTATGTATGTGTGTACATATGTGCACTCGTATTGCGAACGAGCCGCATTGGCATTTGCGATGGAACAACGACTAACTATGTGTGTATCCATACACACACACCTCCACCTTACCTATTTAGGTATTTTAATGGTATTTGAATGCAGCGGCAAGTGCCAAAGCAGCTGTGGTGCTACTGCGGTGGCCTTTATGGATATGCCGGTGGTGCTGGCAGTTTTCCTACACTTGTTTATACTTCGAGCATTGGACTCTCTGTCATATGAATGGGCACACATAAATAAATCGCATTAGACAGGAGTGATGTTCTTTTACTTTTACAGGCCGTTCCTTTTGGCAACATAACAATTTCGAAACTGCTGTTGAGAAATATATTATTAAGAAAACCATAAAATCCTACAAAAATATCGGTTTGTTCACCTATATTTTTTTATAAGCTTTATAGATTATAAGACTTTTTCTGTTTTACTCGAGTGCATCTAAAATAATATTGTTATTTTAAGTTTTTTTTTTGTTACAAATCCTTACCTCATTCATCGTAAAGATTGATTGATTATCATATCCGAGAGCACAGCCAATCCAAATTATCTTCAGCGGCACATGCTTACCTGAAAGGGAAATCCACGGAATCAGCCTTACACGAGGTCGTAGAGACTGTGGAAAAATCTCTGAAAGGCAAACAATTCACTTTGGCGGCCTTCATAGTAATAGAGGGTGCTTTTAATAACATCAGGGCGAAGTCAATTGTCACTGCGTTAGATAAACTAAAGGTGGAAAGACCTATCTGTCTTGGATCTCGTCCCTGCTTGGCTGCAGGGAAGTTAATGCAGTGGCAAGAGGGGCTAAAGTCACTAGATTCGTGCACAGAGATACACCGCAGGGTCTGTTCGCCTCTACTTTGGCTCTACAGTGTCTTTCTCTGAAAGGTCCCCACAGCATCTGCAATGGGGGTTAAATGGTAACCATAGCTTTTCCGCGTGTGTATCGCACGTCCAGTGACCGGTGAACACTGCTGCGAGTTTGGAAATTGAATGGCGAGGAGTCCAAAAGACTTTATGAGTCCTCCGTATATTGTACTGGGGCCAAAGGGTTTTCGAAATAGCACATGAAGAAATGGAGCTCCATCTTTTCTGTGCTTTCCTGAGAAATAATTTGTGAAGTTCCCCTTTAACAACTGTCAGGGAGATGCCGATGATCGGGTAAGAGATCTCTGCGGCTAATTCAGTCCCCTTCCTGGCAAGTTCATCATGTCCTGGAACCCAGATCAGAGAAATGTTACCTGCACACCCAAGAGATTTGCTCTCCTCCTTGCAGGAGTTTACTAGTTTCGTTATGCACCATGGCGTCATCAGAGCCTTGAACGCGGCTTGACTATCGAAGAAAATGTTAATATCTCCCTCGCTCCCTCGTTTGCTAAGCATTTTGCATGCCTGCAGTATCGCAAAGACGCCTGAAAAACACTAGCAGTATGCGGCAGTTTAAAGAAGATAGATAAATTGGCTGATTTAGAGAAAACCCCTGCTTCGACTCTTCCTTCTTGGAGTTGTCAGTGAAGACAGAAGTGCAAGCTTCGGTTCAGATTTTCTCCTCGACCCAATCCTGCCTATTTGGAAAGATTGCCCTAGCACGACCCTCAAACTCTAGTTTGCGGATAGAGAGATGTGTTCGGGGTTAACTGCCCAAAAATGCTACCATGGCCCTTGAGAGATTGCCTTCAGAGGACCACCTCCTTTCACCTGATTTGCGCTGCGATGGAAATAACGTAAAAGTCGATGGGAAGTAAGTGCAAAAAAGTTCTACATACTCCTTTGATGTCAATACAATCCTTTGCACCCTCCCCAATTTAGTGTTATTATAACCCTTCCGAAGAGCTTCCCACCGTTAAATTAGTTACGTTAAAATTGGCAAAACCACTGCGTTGTACATCCACAGCACGGGAGGAGTAGAAGGCTATACTGGCCTTCTTTTCGCGATTTTCAATATGTATCTTCCAATGGAGTTTGGAGTCAAATACTCCAAGATACCTAACTTTCGATGAAAGCGGGAGGACGTGGTTGTTTAATTTGGGAAGTCGAAAGGGTGGAGGTTTATATTTTCTGGTAAAAAGCACCAGGTCCGTTTTGTCAGAGTTGACTCAGAGGCCGCAAGTGGCAGCCCAGCGTCTGAGTACAGCCTTTCGGTAAGCCTTTCTTACAGCAAATTCGTAAGAATTCATCTCGTAAGAATATCCTTCTTGGCTGAAGCCTGAACTTCCTCATGGGACAAAAGTGCAGTGGCTACAGAATCGATTATATTTGATAATAAAAAAGTCGCCACAGAAGCTGATTAGACAACGATGATGGCAATTATTTCTACGAAATAAAAAAGATTTCACTATTCCATGGAAGTTTTTGTGCAATGTCTGAAAATCAGAATAAAATTTATGGCATATTTGTGTTAATTTTGAAATGGTCATTAGCTGGTACTCTGTTTGGGTTTCCGTATGTTTTTTTAAGGATAAACCTCTTTAAATTCTGAATTTTCATACTTTTCTCATATTATTGTACATTTTTGATCTAAATAATCTTCAAATTTGTGTTAAAATTTTTTCTGCTACACAAATCTGATGGCCCTAATGTACATACATACATACATACTTATATAATAAACGAGTAATGTAGTGTGTGTGTTTTGATGCGGTCATTTACTGCTGCACCAGATCGTCGGTAGTGAATGAACGTGCAGCCAATATGGCATCCAAATGTTCTGTCGGCCAGACAACCATATTGCGCACATACATGAGTACATACACTCGTCAGAAAAAGTTAACGTACACTGCATGCATTCATTAAAAAAGTATAAAAAATGTATTTATATTTGGATTGAATAAAAAAAATTTGTACTTTATTTACAGGTTAGAGTTCAGTCATTTAGCACAAGATGATTTAAAAAGCATAAATTTAAATTCAGTTTCAAAGTAATAATAAAAACAAAAATCATATGAAAAATACTTCAGAAAAAGTTAACGTACACTGTACATAACTTTAAAATAAAAATTAGTAAATAAAATAATAAAACTTATTAATAGCTTGTAGGGTATCCCCTACGTCTTATAACTTCTGCTAAACGTTTTGGCACATAGATTTGACCAACTTTGACATTTCCTCTGACGTAATTTTGCCCCATTCTTCAGTAATTACGTCCTTCAGCATTGTTTTTGAGGTTATGTTATGCTGCCGAATCTTTCGTTCTAATAAATCCCAAAGATGCTCAATAGGATTGAGATCTGGTGATTGTGGAGGTGTATGCAATTGTTTGGGTACATTATACAGGAGCCAGAGCTTAACTATTTCTGCAGTGTGCTTAGGGTCGTTATCTTGTTGGAACACAAATCCGTTCTCTAAGCCTATTTTGGTAGCACTCTGCCTCAAGTTCGATTTCAGAATATCCAAATATCTGTACTTATCCATAGTTGATTCTATAAATTCAATATTACCCACTCCGTTATATGCCATACACCCCCATACCATTACGCCTCCGCCGCCGTGCTTAACAGTTGGAGCAAGATTCTGTCTGTCGAGAGCTGTTCCTTGTTTTCGCCATACCAGTTTTCGTCCCGTAATTCCAAATATGCAGAATTTGCTTTCGTCGGAAAATAATACCTTTTCCCAGAAATCTAGGGGCTTGCTGATGTGTTCTTTGGCGAAAGCAATACGTTTCTGTCTGTTTATTAATGACACAAACGGTTTCTTGCGTGCAACTCGGGCATGATAGCCACTTTTCTTTAGAATTTTACACACAGTATCACTGCAAATGGTTTTTTGAAACCTTTCCTCAACGTCTTTTGCAATTTTTGAAGCCGTAAGTTTTGGATTTTTTTGAACTTCATTAATAATATGGCGTTTTTCTCTATCAGTAAGCGTACTAGGGCGTCCTGAACGCGGCTTGGAAGTTGTGGAGCCTGTCGATTTATAGTTTTTGATAACTCCTTGGACTGTAGAATGAGTCCTTCCTACAGTTTTTCCAATTTCGCGTAAAGATTTCCCTTCATTCCATAGTTTTATGATGATATCCCTTTCATCGGAGCTTGTTGCTTTTCTTTTTGGAGCCATTTTACAAAACTGCTGAATATTACACGCACTAGCTAGAAAATAGTTTAGATATACACCTTAAATGCTTTTTATTCAATTTTGTTTAAAACGTAATAGGGGAAGCCCCGTGCTTTGTGCTGTACGTTAACTTTTTCTGCGGTGGTAATGCCACATTTTTTAAATATTAATCGCTAAATCAAGAGTTGTCACAGTTTTTCTATTAAAATTACATTTGAATGATTACTCAATATTATGTGATGGTATTGAAATTAAAAAAAGTTTTGTTTATAAAGAATCTTATCATTCAGAGCCAAGAAAAGTCCGTACCGGGCCGTGTACGTTAACTTTCTCTGACGAGTGTACATATATCGAATACATACATACTTACTTGCTCGTAATAAAACAAGTGTTTGATGAGAATAGCTACTAACTGATTTTGCTTTTATGTACGACATTCAATTGTGGCCGTAATGGATTCGTGCGGTTGGTTACAACTAATAAATGTTAGTGTCTATTCTATGTTATTTGTCTATTCTAATTGTTGTATGTAGTTATGCTCAACTATGTAAGCGAGTGCAGTAAAAAGGAGAGTATACATTTTATGTGATTTGCATGGGTTGAGTTTTATGGGTATTTTATGGGCTTATGATAACTTTTCAAGCGGTTTATTATTTTATTTCTATTTTTCCAGCGTCGCTGTTATATTCGGTTGACTTTTTTCATTGGTAGATTTGAAAATGCAATGGAAATTACACAGGTTAAACAATTTTTTACTTCCTTTTAAATATATTTTGTAGTTGCGGCCGTAAAAATCTAAAGATTATAGGAGAATGCCACAAAATACAAGTTTATTCCTCAAAAGTGATATTACCGCCTTCAGTGTATCGCAGTGGTCGCCAACCCGTCGATCGCGAGCTACCGGCAGCTCGCAAAGGCAATTCTGGTAGCTCGCGCTGCTCACGTTGCAAAAAATCTAAAAGTCTGAAAATCATACCAGTATTAGCAAATTTCAGAAATTTTCATAATAGATAGATAAACAGCGCAATACTGCGGTAAGCGATTTCGCGCCGACAAACACGACGCGAAATCGCGTCTCCGTTCTAGGATCGGCTGGAACCGATTAGCGTGTTCGAGAATTTTTTTGGCTTTATATATACGCAATGCACGTCGACATTGCGCTCAGTTTTATACTGAACGGCATTATCAACGTTCTGCGTGCAGCGGTTGGGTTAGAGTTCGAAACATTATGGCAAGAACTATGGAAGAACAATACTTCTTCACAGAAGTTAAAGGCAAAAGTGTTTGTTTGTAATACATCTGTGTCAGTTACTAAAAAAGGAATTTTGAGAAGGCATTCCCGTTAAATTCTGCCACCAGAAAAGAAAAACTGAAACATTTAAAAATCCAGTTAATTGGACAACAGTCAATATTTTTGAAAACAATCGACAAAAATAAGGCTGCAACTGAAGCATCTTATCGTGTTTCCCAGATAATTGCACAAAAGAAAAAACCTTATGAAGACAGGGAAATCATAAAACAAGCATTTTTGGAAGCTGCAGATTCTTTATTCGCCAACTTTAGAAATAAAGACGAACTAGTGTCTGCTATAAAATCTATGCAACTTTCTGCTAATACAGTGATGAGGCGAGTAGAAGTAATGAGCAATGATATTTTTTTACAGTTAAGAAGTGACTTAAATAACTGTATTTATTTTTCACTGCAACTGGATAAATCAACAGATGTAGTTGACACCTTACACATGGCCAGATATGTCAGGATGGCTTTTAGTGATTTTACAATTAAAGAAGATCTTTTGAAGTTTATTCCACTCAAAGGACATACTACTGGGCTAGAGCTGTTTTCTCATTTAAAAAATCTCATCTCTTCTGAGAAAATTCCAATATCAAAAATGGTAGGCCTGACAACTGACGGTGCTCCAGCTATGGTGGGTTGTGATAAGGGGCTCGAAAGTTTTCGACAATTTCTTAGTTACCACTGTATTATACATCAGCAAGCATTATGTGGAAATTTTCTAAACTTGAACAACGTTATGAAACTGGTGGTGAAAATTGTGAACAAGATTAGAGCTCAAGCGTTACAAAGAAGATTATTTAAAACCTTGGTTGATGAAATTGACTGTCAACACGGAGAGCTACTTCTTCACTCTGAAGTGCGATGGTTAAGCAGAGGACGAGTGCTCAAACGTTTCAATGATGTCCTGCCTGCTATACTCCAATTTTTCAAAGAACCCGATTCCTGAACTGGAAAATTCGACTTGGCTCAGAGATTTTGGTTTTCTTGTGGACATTACAGAGAAATTAAATGAGCTTAACTTGCAGCTTCAAGGCAGGGATAAAGAATTAGCGGAAATGATTTCTGATATAAATGCATTTATTACAGAACTTGAATTTTGGGAACAAAACCTAAAAAACCGCGATACTAAGCATTTTCCTATTCTTTCCGAAAAGATATCCAAAAATCTATTAGAGCCCTATGACAGTAAATATTATACGGAAATAGTTTCTAACTTGAAGGAAAACTTCAAAAATCGTTTCAAGGATTTCAGCAAAATTGCTTTAGTGACGCAATTTGTTGTTTCACCCTTCATGGACATTGATATACAACAGTTTGCAACTTGTGTTATGAACAACTTTGGCGAAGACATTGCTGGACAGAAATGGAACTGATTGCTTTTCAAAGTGACTTGACTTTAAAATCTTTATGTTCAAATACAAAATGTATATGGACTTTAGTAAGTAAAGATAAGTATTCAGTTCAACTTATTTGTGTGAATCTTCTTTTTCCAATATGAAATTTATTAAAAATAAATACCGCAATCGGCTTACAGATATACATTTGGATAACTGTATTCGAATGACTATATCAAATTATACTGCAAATATTAAAAAAAATATCGATGAGTCAGAATGTCAACCTTCTCATTAAATATGCTCTTTTTATCTGCCCATATTTTATTTATATAATAATGTACTATTGCTGTTTTGTTGTTTTTTAAGTCGCTTGTGATTTGCCATTATGACTGCAAAAAATTTTGTTACGATTGATAGGTGTGAAATGGATGTAGTTATGCATAAGTATAAGCACTATAAGTCATTAGTTTATTATATATGTATAGCACGTATATTAGTAAAATAAATACATGTATTGTATGTCGAATATAACTGTGTATTATTTAATTTATGTTGGCTTGTGCAAGTAGCTCGCTGTTTATTTCAAAATCTTGAAAGTAGCTCAACACATTGAAAAGGTTGGCGACCACTGGTGTATCGGAACGTAATTATGCCCGCTTTCGATCCAGCGCTCGAAACTTTTCTGGAACTCTGCTTTCGGTATAGCCATCAGAGGCGTCTTCGATTTTTCCATTACTTCCTTTCGGCTGTTAAAACGTCTCACAACGCCCAAATAATAGCCTTTATGAATTGTCTGTCCTTATGAAAGTCGATAGCAAGCATATCTGCCACCACTTAAAGAGGATTTAAATTTTTTCCAGTTATTGGATGAAAGAAATAATTCAATGCTTAGTGAAAAACTTGTGCTTTCGCATATAAATAATGACAGTGTACAAAACGATTAGTGTGCCCAGTTTATTATTACTTAATTTTGAGGCCACATACACAACAAATTTATAGCTCCTTTCAGTAGTGGTTGATAACATTTGAACTTTACGAGTGGGCTGCCAGTCGCGTCCACTTCTTACCGACAACAAGCTCACAGTTAGAGCGCATAGTTAGACGAAAAAATGGGCGAGTGGGTAAATAGACGATATGTACACACCGGCAATAGGAAATTGAGAACGTCAACTAATCGAAACCGAGGCGTTCAATGACCGATTTTACATTGGAAATGTGCCTGTCGTGCATTTGTGGCTTGCATGCAAGTAATGTGTGTGCGTGTGTGCTTATATTGACAGTTTCCATTATAAATTTGTGTCACAAGAAATCGTTGGCGCTATGCGCTAAATTGTACACGACGCTGACGTAGGATGTGAAAATGATTAGCAGTAATGATTTAAATATTGTTAATTGGCATTAAGCGATTTAATTGCAGTTGTGAACTCTGAAATTATTTCTCACTTTAAGTGCAAAAAGTGCCATTAATAGAATCAGAAGTTAACCTAGGTATGTACATACATATACATATGTACATTTATTACTAAGTACAAATATCCATTACGGACAGTTATAATAAATTTTAACCCTTTGGAGACAAGTGTCGGCGTATAGCCGCCCAATCCGTTTTACCGTTCCGGACGTGTGTCGGCATATAGCCGCCCAAATTAGTTCGTAGCTGCAAGGCTCGCAACGTCTGTCGTTCTGAGCGATAAGAGACGCATAGGTATAGTAAAAGAGTCACATTTTCATTCAAAGACATTAAGGGCCATTAGCGATGAAGTCTTATCTGCCTTATAAAGTAAATTTACGAAGTTCAGTTCTTTCAGTTCTTCGATTCAGTCTCTCAGTGTCACGGCCAGAAGAACCAGCAGGCTTTTATATATTTTATATTTTATTCTACGCACGATGGCTAAGCGATCTAGAGATGATACGTTAGTTAGTGACAGTTCTCACGAATATTACTTTGAATCTGGTAAGACGGAAGATACGGCATTACTTCGTCAAGTGGGAGTGAAAGCCGTGCAATAAGGAATCCACTCAGGCATTTCAACATTAGCAGTGAT
The DNA here is from genome assembly GCA_037575425.1 of Anastrepha fraterculus. Classification (NCBI taxonomy): domain Eukaryota; kingdom Metazoa; phylum Arthropoda; class Insecta; order Diptera; family Tephritidae; genus Anastrepha; species Anastrepha fraterculus. Next base: position 44,778 of record JAYXIM010027619.1, read on the forward strand.
AGCAGTTTGTTTATAATGAAAACAGTGACCGACGTAACGTAGTCCCTTACCGCAGCCCCTAACGGCCACAAAACTGAGTAAAACTCATCCCGTGGGGAACAACTGCGTTCTTTTAGTTACATATTTACACAATACATCGGTTTGTGTGTGTATGTGTTTGGCTGTATCTACACAATGTTGCCATTGATATTTTTGCTTACACACTTTTTCACACATCCGCGTTATCAGTTACAACTTTACATTGTTTAATAAACCAAAGCCAAAAACCAACAAATGCAAATAGTTCATTTATCTATAATTAACATTATTCATCAGTGTTTTTAAGTTATTTTAATAAAAATTATAATTTTTCTAAGTTTATTTTCTAAATGATTTCGAAATGTACTGCTTGGCAACACTGTGTGGTGAGAGAGCAATCAGCTGACAGGGTTCTACGCGAATTTTCAAAAATCGTGAAATAAAATCTACGATACGGAAGGAAGTAATTTTTGATTTACATGAGGTTCTCATTAGTTTGATCGTAACAGCTGACAGGGGACTGCGTTTACGTCGGTCACTGTGTTCAGCATATAACGTTCAACGTATTTATTTTCTTTACTGCGCACTCCAATACCTCTCGTTCTCAACGACGAAGGGTTAAAACACCGGGTGGAGAAATTTTCTTTTTTGTCTATTTGCCTATTGTGCCAATAGTAAATAAGTGCAAATTTTTTTTATAATTTTTATTTTTTAACCTGTTTTTTGCACTTTATTCCGTATGAAATGAAATTCTTGTGGGAGAAAAAGCGAGAGACTGTTTGTAAAAAAAAGAAACAAAAAATAAACAGAATGAAATAGTTTCTATAAAAAGTTTTAGTTATCGCATTTTTTGTATGAAAAAAAAAAAATACCGAAAGAGCAGTCATAAACATTTTGACGTGATAACGTCTTATAATTCCATGAAGCCGGCTGCACGCACCAAAAAATGCGGCGCTATCTTGCTCATGCGGCGTTAGCTTGAACTGCAAGCGAAAGCGCGGAACGGACGCCAAAGAGGCACAATCGGCCCCCGCGTACGGCAACGTTCGACATCTGGCTCTCTCCTACTTGAGTGAGCATATATGTATATGTATGTATATGAGCATATGTATATAAATTCACATATTTGTATTTGCATCTTTCATCTTTCATGAATTTGATATATGTTTCGTAATTTTTCACGTTGATCAATTCCATTGCGATTCCATTTACCTCCTTCTCTATATCCATATAAAATAGCTATCAAACAAATAAAATTAAAATTTTCTTTTGAAAAATGCAACCATTTCATCAGTATTTTCTTAAACGTTGTCACGTTAAACTATCGTCAAAAATCCGACTTTACAGACGACTTCTTTTTTTTAAGTCAATGCTATTCGTTAGTCTCTTAAATTTACTCTTTATTATACCACAATTCAATGGGCTATAAAACTGCATACTCAAAATTTCTCTAACAACTCAGATTGACCCTTTACCGCATATGAGCTTATTTCTGGCTTTGCAAGTTTGATTCAATTTTATTTCCAAACTTAAAAATAAAACAAATAATTGGCGCGTACACTTCTGTTAGGTGTGTTTGGCCAAGCTCCTCCTCTATTTGTGGTGTGCGCCTTGTTGTTGTTTCACAATTGGAGATACCTACAGTTTTAAGCCAACTCCGAACGGCAGATATTTTTTATGAGGAGCTTTTTTATGACAGAAAGAGGTTTGCCATTGCCTGCCGAGGGGCGAACGCTGTTAAAAAGCGTTAAAGCTTTTCATTTTGCTGTTTCATGCACGCAGATTTGAACCTACGCTCTCGCGAATGTTAGTCACGCACCAGTCCATTCGGCTACCGTGGCCGCCTATTATAAAATAATTCAAACTATATACTTGACAGTAATAAAAGTAAAAAAATGTCTATGATTCTATGACATTTCGAAATAACCTCACTTTTGTGCAAGTGAGTGAAAAAGCAGAATTGAAGTGCGAGTGATTCATTTTCAAAAAACAGTACAAAGTACTTTTTGACAAAAAATATTTCATGGAGTCCGATGTACTCATTTTTCTCGACAGATGAAATTTTTTCCGCTTTTCAACTGTTTTCTATGTTTTACAACTAGTTTGTACGAGGGGTGCCTTTTATATGTCGGGATTAGAGAAAAAAAAAAATTTCAATCATCGAAAATCACTTTATTGTTTTTCAAAATATTCTCCATGAAGATCTATACACTTTTGCATGCGTTTGAACCAATTGTCGAAGCACTTTTGCCACTCTGAATGAGGTACCTCCAAAACATGCATTCTGAATGCCGCAATTGCTTCTACAGGTGTCGAAAAACGTTGACCTCTCAGTTTGTTTTTTACGTACGGGAATAAAAAGAAGTCATTCGGTGCCAAGTCAGGACTATACGGCGGATGACCCAATAATTCGATGTTTTGGGTGGTCAAAAATGCAGTTGTTTTAGCCGATGTGTGAGAGCTCGCAGTGTCCTGGTGAAGAGTGATCCGTCTTTAGCGATTGGTTTTCCTAATTTCTTGGAAGACAACTGGCAAACAAATGGTTGTGTACCACTCGGAATTTACTGTTCTGCGTTGTTCTAGTGGTACGGTTGCGACATGTCCAGTTTTTCCGAAAAAACAGGCGACCATTTGCTTGGAAGTGCTTCGTGCGCGAACAACTTTTGTTGGATTTGGCTCATCTTAAAACACCCATACTGTCGACTGCTGTTTACTTTCGGGCTCATACGCGTAAATCCATGATTCATCACCTGTCACGATGTTATAGACGTGTTTCGAAGCCCCGCAATCGTATTTTTTGAGCATTTCCTTCGACCAATCGACACGAGCCTTTTTTTGAGCGATTGACAAATTGTGTGGGATCCAACGCGAACAAATTTTTTTTACAGTCAAATGTTTATGCAATATTGAATCTATGCTGGTCCCATTAATGCCTAAGATTGTCTCAATCTCACGATAGGTCACATGACGATCTTGCAATATCAGTTCGCGCACAGCATCAATGGTTTTCGGAACAACAACTGATTTTGTACGACCTTCACGAAATTCGTCTTGGAGTGAACTACGACCACAATTGAATTCACCATACCATCGATAAACACTGGTCCTTGATGGAGCTTCATCCCCAAAAAATGAATTAAGTTCATCCATGCAATGTTGCTGAGTTAATCCACGTCGAAAGTTGTAAAAAATAATCGCACGAAAATGTTCACGATTTAATTCCATTTTTGGACCGAGATGAATCTTTTAAGTTACAAACAACACAAATAGCGCTGGTATTTCAAAACGTTCTGAGTACGTAAAAGCCAAAAAATGTCAAACTTTTCGGTACAGCTGTCAGTTGCCAGAATACAACACCAGGGTTGCCAAATCCCGACATATAAAAGGCACCCCTCGTATATTATCATCATCATTGTGGGAACCCTGGACGGGTCTTCGCTGTAGCATATGCCTCCAATTGTCTCGGTTTCGTACCTGTGTCCTCCATCTATCTAAGTTTTTATACAGGGTTGCCCATATTCGACGGACCCATGTGTTTTTGGGCCCATTCCAATCGACGAGACTTGTCCGCAGGCAACAACTTTGCGTCAATTGAATCTTATACGGGAATAAATGCATATCAATGCGGATAATTCGTTGTAAAGTGGTCTGAGCAATGCCCAACTGCTGAGAACGGCGATTTTGGGATGTCCTTGGCGACGTCTCAACACTGGCCCGTGTAAGAGCAATATTCTCATCCGATCGCCTTGGTCGGTTCTGATTTGGCCTCTTTGGATTAGAAAGAGCATCACCAGTCGAAAACCTTTCGTACAAACGTTTAATGGTGTTCTTAGAAGGCGCACTTTTCACATTATTTAATTTTTTATACGCACATTGAGTTTTCACAATTGACTTCTTTTGTTGAATGTAAATTTCAACTATTTGGAAGCGCTCGCGTGGCGTGTACTGTTCCATGGCAAAAATCTGCTTGAACTGACGCTTCCAAGGCGGTATGTCATTAAGCGATCTGACGTCTCTGTCAAAAGGTATAGGGTTGCCAGATGGGTTCGTCGAATATGGGCTACCCTGTATATGGCCTCCAATCCATATAAGTTTTTATATATGCTTCCGTAAAACAAAAACAAAATATACAACTTTTTTATTATTTTTCTTTTAATATATCTCATTGATAATTAAATAAAGCCATTTTCAGCGTGAAACAATTTTTTTTTTCCACACTCTATTAATTCATGCTTTAAAGGATGGAAATGTTCAAAATTTAGATGAAAATTTGTTGAATTTTTTTTACACTTTAAATAAAGTTTGAAATTTTAATTTATAAAGATTTGGTTAAACAATGAAAAATATTAAAAAGCAAAAACAAATAATAAAAATCTTAACTCAAAAAATATTGCAAACATTAAAAAATATGTGCACTTATTTATGCTCACCACTGTACTTCGATGTGTTTTAGAAATGTGGCCGTTCAGGCGTGAGTTGAAGATGAACCATGCAATGGACGTTCAATAAATGCAACACCAGAAATGATTGTGAAGTTTGTGAAGATCCAAGTTCGACTAAGTGTGAAATTGCTGATAACATAGGCATCTCAGATGAACGAGTGCTCCAGTATTTTGCATGAAGAATTATATATGGAAAAGCGGTTGGGAAAATTAGTACCGCATTCGTTAACCATTCAACAAAAATGTAACGGAAATGAAAAATGTTACAGAAATGGCAAAAATCGTTGAAGGATCCTTGAAATAAATACATTGATGTTGAGGGAGATTGATTATCTTTATATGTACAGTGAGTGCCACTCAAAATGGCCCACATGTAAAAAGTTTACAAAACGTGGTATAATTCCAAAAACTTACATTTTCTTTTTCAACTTTTTTATTTTTCTTAAACTATAAATAATAGCCAACAAAAAAACGTAAACATATTTCATTAATAAAATAAAGTTTTCAAAATTTACGAGAAAGGAACAAAACACATGAAAAATGACGCGCCACTCAAAATGACCCACTCATTTAAATTTAGTTATATACATAAAAAAAATCATAAATTTCCTTAAAACTAGTATTTTGTCGGATAACCTCTTTGATTTATTACCGATTTCAACCTATTAGGGATGGATTCCACCAATTTTTTTGTAAAGTCTGGAGATATTTTCTCCCACTCCTCCATTAGGGCAGTCTTGAGGTCGTTTATATTTGATATTGCTCGCTTCCGAATTTCAACTTCCAATTTTTGCCATAAATTCTCTATTATATTTAAATCTGGAGACTGTGGAGGTGTTTTCAAGACTTTAGGGCAATTATACAATAACCATTCTTTGACGATGTGGGCGGAATGCTTTGGGTCGTTATCTTGATACAAGTGAAATGTATTCTCTATTCGCAGCTTTTGTGCACTTTGTTTTAGATTTTCTCGCAAAATTTGCAAATATTGAAATTTATCCATATTACCCTGCACGAAGCACAAATTTCCAACACCTGAAGCCGAACAAGCAGCCCACACCATCACGTTCCCACCACCATGTTTTACTGTAGGTCGAAGATGTTTTGGATCCAGCTCTTCATTCGGTTTTCGCCATACGTTTACCCTCCCGTCTGATCCGAATAAGTTGAATTTGGATTCGTCAACAAAAATTACGTTTTTCCAGAATTCGAAATCTTTCATGTAGTAGGTGTGAGCGTATTCCAAACGATTTTTCCTATTTTTTTCACTTACAAATGGTTTTTTCCGGGCAATTCTTCCATGTAAACCAGCTCTATGAAGAACCCTTCTGACGGTTGTTGCACTGCATTTTATATTAAATGCTTCTGCTAACATATCTCGAAGAATTGGAGCACTTAATCGTGGATTTACTTTGACTTTTTGTAGAATCCAACGCTCTTCACGTTCAGTCAGCACTTTCTTACCAGGATGTTTTGGCTTGTTTGCGATTCGTTTTTCGTCATTATAACGTTTTATTATATTTTTTATAGTACTGCGTGACCTATTAACCATAACAGCTACTTCTCTTTGGCTTTTACCACTTTTATAATGCTGTATTATCAAATTTCGTATTTCTATTGTGGTTTGAGGAGCCATTTTAGGAAAATACGCAAAATCTCACACTCTTAACTTCGCACGCGCAACTAATAAGTCGATCACATGAACAATGTATTCAAAGCAACTAAACAGACAAAAATTTACAAACAGGTTTCGTGAAATACCGTTATATGAGTTGCTTTAAATGAGTGGGTCATTTTGAGTGGCGCGTCATTTTTCATGTGTTTTGTTCCTTTCTCGTAAATTTTGAAAACTTTATTTTATTAATGAAATATGTTTACGTTTTTTTGTTGGCTATTATTTATAGTTTAAGAAAAATAAAAAAGTTGAAAAAGAAAATGTAAGTTTTTGGAATTATACCACGTTTTGTAAACTTTTTACATGTGGGCCATTTTGAGTGGCACTCACTGTATATAAAAATGAATGTTTGTCTGTATGTCCTCGATGAACTCAAAACCTACTGGACCGATTATTATAAAAATTGGTATATATATGTATTTTTCCACGGAGAAGGTTTGTGGAATATGCTCACGTGATCTTAGTTGGCTTGCAGAGACATTTTGCCTTAATTTACACGGTTTCACTCCGAAATGAGACAATTTGATTTCTCTTGAGAATCTGTGGTCTACTTCTGGAAAGATGAACCTCGCGTCAACTCAGCGTGCGCAGGGTTAGTGTGAAAACGTCAAAAGTCCCGAGCTCCTTCTGATAGATTGGTTACGCTCGAGTGAACTTCTAAGGCTAACAAAGCTGCAGCTCTCGGGCTTAGTCTGTTAGGTATGTATATATGTAGTTAGATTTGGGGTTGCTCAAGTCCTCTCTCAAGTCCGCTGTCTGGAGGATGAAGAGGTATCATCTCAGCACCTTTTTCTCGGTTGCCATGCTCTCGTCGGGCTAAGATTCAGGTCATATAGGAGGTTTAAATATCACACAGCTGGTGAATTGCATCAGTAGCTGGAAACGGTTAATACAAATGTAATTAGTCACCGTTGATCGTCATACTGTAATCCAAAGCATCTGCTTTCTTCTTTTCCCTGTTTGATTCCTTTTCCACTGTTCTTCCTCTGTATGCCATCGCAAGGGACGAATTTCGATTCTTTGTCGAAGTGGGGGCTCATCGCGTGGGCAGCACTTTGTCCTATCCTAACGTTAGAATTTAGACGACAAATAGTATTTGAAAATAGACGGAGCGTAGAATTATAACACCCGTGCATACAATAAAGGCACTTTTAAATTCTCTCAAAAAAGTGAGTCTATCGAACATTTTTGTCAAAGATTGCCTTGTTGATTCAAACAGAATAAGAAACAAATCTTTAAAACCAAAAAACAAAAAAAAAAAAAAAATAACATTTTATTTGTGGACTGGAGCTCACCCCATTCCGCTCAGCCAGTAGTTAAACAAAGGAATGTTGGCCAAGATGCAGTTCATAAACATTTTATTTTCGGTTCATGAACTTTATGGTTGGTCGGTATGGCTTCGCACAGCAAACGAAGGAGGACTAAAGTAAACAAACTGTTCTCGATAATTGCGTGTGCAATACAATAAAGCAAACCAAAATTAAGAAAATGTTTACACACAAGAACAAAAATAATTATTTTTATTATCTGAATCTGCATATAGTGTGCTACTGATTCAAAATCGGTTATTAAATTTAAATTTATGTCCATAAAAAGTAACTATGACTACGTCATGTCTTGGTATTGGTATCAAAATGTTTGCATCTATTTGTTTCGATATTAACACCTTACTGTGTGAGTCTTCTTCTCCATGGATGTGAAGTAAACTATCTCATGTAATTTTTTTACTTTCTTTCAATTACCGGTTAAATTCTTGGATGCGCATTTCAGTTCGGATCGGTTTAAGATACCCTTAGGTAATTTAGTGGGAGAATTGCTAGATTAGGCGCCTTCGTTTCGCCTTTTCTCTGCTCGCTATCTCTGGGTTCTGCCGCTTGACGTAAAATTCGCATGCGAAAACAATAACTAACCGCTAGCGAGTATGTTGTGTCTCATAAAACTTGTATAACTCAGGTTTTCAATGCTGCCAATTCTCTTGATCCGATTTTTTATTCGAAATAGTGGATGACGTAAGCGAATTTGAGTATCTCTGCAGCATCTTGACCTCCGACGGTGGACAACGTATGACATTCAAAGAAAGATATCCAAAGCGGAGAATACAAATGCCCGGCTGTCTCAAGTGCGGCCTTACAAAGCGATTAAATGCAAATGTTTAATAAATAAAATGAAAAGAAAAAAATCAATCACACTCCGAGTGTATTTTAGCCAATTCTTATCTAAAGGACTCTGGCGGTGTTATGCATTTTCTCCATATAAAAAAAAATTCGAGCATTCGTTATATGGAAGAAAATGCGTAACACCATTGACAAAAAAAAAAAATTTCAGCCATCAACGCGAATTTTAGTCTGCCTTAAAGAGGTTTAAATCTATACCAAAACTGAATGGATTACGAAACTGCATACCCGGAATTTTCCTAAAAATTCGAATTAAAAATTTGTTGATTTTTTTTTAAATTTCAAACAAAATTTGAAACCAGATAACATGGTGTTTGTTGTTGTACGAACTAAATTTTTATAAAAGAAAGTTTAAATATTTTTTGAAAATTTGTTAATTTGTTTTAAATTTTTATAAAAGGAAGTTCGAAATTTTTTTGAAAATTTGTTTAAAAATTTAATACAAAGTTTGAAACTTTGATCCATAAGGCGTTTGTTGTAGCATGAAGTAAGTTTTTATAAAAAAAATTTAAAGAAGAGTCGGAATTTTCTTTGAAAATTTGTTAATTTTTTTTATTTCTATTTCATACGAAGTTTGAGTTACATGGTTTTTGTTGTTGTATGAGCTAAATTTTTATAAAAAAAGTTTAAATTTTTTTTGGAAAATTTCTTAATTTGTTTTAAATTTTTATAAAAGAAAGTTCCAAATTTTTTTGAAAATTTGTTTTAAATTTAATATAAAGTTTGAAACTTTGAGTCATAAGGCGTGTGTTGTAGTATGAACTAGGTTTTTACGAAAATTTCTTAAAGAAGAGTTGGAATTTTCTTTGAAAATTTGTTCATTTTTTTTTCATACAAAATTTGAGTTATATGGGTTTTCTTGATGTATGAGCAACATTTTTATAAAAAAAAGTTTAAATATTTTTTGAAAGTTTGTTAATTTACAAAATTTGCAACATCAGGGTTTTGTTGTATGAGCCAAATTTTATAAAAATTTGTATTAAAAAAAATTTTTAAATTTTGTTGAAAATGTTAATACGAAGCTTGAGTTATAGTTTTGTTGTTTGAGATTTTGTTGAAATTTACAATTTTTTTTTTTAATTTCATACAAAGTTTGCAACGTATAAGCTAAATTTAAAAAAAAAAAAAAATGCAAAACTTTGCAATATTTCGCGCTGCTATTATTGTGAACACAGGTGTATATGAACACATATGTGATTTATTATTTACATACGGATGCACGAGTATGTATGTATGTATGTACATGCGGAACATCTTGAGTTCTATGCCCGCGTGTTTGGTGCGGAAAGTCTTTAGAAGTATTATATTTGCTTCTGGTTGGCACATTGCTGTCTTTTCTTTGAAATATGATTTGTTATTCTTAATTTTTTCTCTCGCCTTTTTAAATTTTTTTGATATGTTTTTGTTTTTTTTTCTGTGGAGTTCGTTTGAGGAAAAATGAAAAAACATATGTATGTATGTATGTATGTGGCTGTGCCATATAAATAAGACGTGAGTGTGGCACAAGTTGAATCTGTTTCAACACTTGCAGTTGCATGTGGTATGCAACATGGGCAGCACAGCCCGCGCAACTGCCACGCCATAGTTTATGCACTGTGTGAAACGTTGGAACCTCATAAAACCAATCATATACATACATATATGATGTGGATACATGTGTGTGTGTGCACATATCTTTGTGTGGGTTATATAAAGAAGTGCATATAAAAAATTGCTGCTGTTTTTTTTTTGTGTACTAAATTCTATTAATAAGCACAAATGTGATGTGACTGCTGAGTTTCACCCTTTCGCAAACTCTTAACAGGCGCATGAGGATTTTGTTTTTTAATTTTTTGTATTTATCGCTGGTGAATATGCCAAAAACATTCTCATCATGATGAGCCATACTGAGTAAGAGTTTTGCTGTTACTCTGATGCTGACTGAAGCGTTCACTACTGATTCAGAAAGTGGAGGGAGGCGGATTTGTCAACTAGCGCTGACTCCCAAGATGGAAGACGCTGCTTGACGATGTAGTCAAACTGGTGATGGTTCACATTCCTGTAATATTTTATATATGTATGTATGTATATGCACATATATGTATAATCACTTGCGAAGCAGCTTTGTGAAAATGGCAGGAACTTGAAACTCTTTTCTAGATAGGGGCAAAAGAATCATAGCATTTGGCTCTGCAATTTCCGTTGATCGCTGTTGTTGTCCCGATTTCCAATTCTCAGACTAGTTTGAAATATATATGTATTTTTATATAATTTTTACGAAAATTTCTTAAAGAAGAGTTGGAATTTTCTTTGAAAATTTGTTCATTTTTTTTTCATACAAAATTTGAGTTATATGGGTTTTCTTGATGTATGAGCAAAATTTTTATAAAAAAAAGTTTAAATATTTTTTGCATATTTGTTAATGTTTTAATTTTTTATAAAAAAAATTAAAATGTTTTTTTGAAAAGTTGTTTTAAATTTCATACAAAGTTCCAAAGAGAATTTAAAGAAGAGTAGGAATTTTCGTTGAAAATTGATTAATTTTTTTTATTACATACAATTTTAGTTTATATGGTTTTGTTGTAGTATGAGCTAAATTTTTATAAAAAAAAGTTTGAAATTTTGTTGATTCTTTTTCCAAATTTCATACAAAGTTTGAGTTACATATATGGGTTTTGTTGTTGTATGAGCAACATTTTTATAAAAAAAAGTTTAAATATTTTTTGAAAGTTTGTTAATTTACAAAATTTGCAACATCAGGGTTTTGTTGTATGAGCCAAATTTTATAAAAATTTGTATTAAAAAAAAATTTTAAATTTTGTTGAAAATGTTAATACGAAGCTTGAGTTATAGTTTTGTTGTTTGAAATTTTGTTGAAATTTACAATTTTTTTTTTAATTTCATACAAAGTTTGCAACGTATAAGCTAAATTTTTATAAAAAAATAAAAATGCAAAACTTTGCAATATTTCGCGCTGCTATTATTGTGAACACAGGTGTATATGAACACATATGTGATTTATTATTTACATACGGATGTACGAGTATGTATGTACATGCGGAACATCTTGAGTTCTATGCCCGCGTGTTTGGTGCGGAAAGTCTTTAGAAGTATTAAATTTGCTTCTGGTTGGCACATTGCTGTCTTTTCTTTGAAATATGATTTGTTATTCTTAATTTTTTCTCTCGCCTTTTTAAATTTTTTTGATATGTTTTTGTTTTTTTTCTGTGGAGTTCGTTTGAGGAAAAATGAAAAAACATATGTATGTATGTATGTATGTGGCTGTGCCATATAAATAAGACGTGAGTGTGGCACAAGTTGAATCTGTTTCAACACTTGCAGTTGCATGTGGTATGCAACATGGGCAGCACAGCCCGCGCAACTGCCACGCCATAGTTTATGCACTGTGTGAAACGTTGGAACCTCATAAAACCAATCATATACATACATATATGATGTGGATACATGTGTGTGTGTGCACATATCTTTGTGTGGGTTATATAAAGAAGTGCATATAAAAAATTGCTGCTGTTTTTTTTTTGTGTACTAAATTCTATTAATAAGCACAAATGTGATGTGACTGCTGAGTTTCACCCTTTCGCAAACTCTTAACAGGCGCATGAGGATTTTGTTTTTTAATTTTTTGTAGTTATCGCTGGTGAATATGCCAAAAACATTCTCATCATGATGAGCCATACTGAGTAAGAGTTTTGCTGTTACTCTGATGCTGACTGAAGCGTTCACTACTGATTCAGAAAGTGGAGGGAGGCGGCTTTGTCAACTAGCGCTGACTCCCAAGATGGAAGACGCTGCTTGACGATGTAGTCAAACTGGTGATGGTTCACATTCCTGTAATATTTTATATATGTATGTATGTATATGCACATATATGTATAATCACTTGCGAAGCAGCTTTGTGAAAATGGCAGGAACTTGAAACTCTTTTCTAGATAGGGGCAAAAGAATCATAGCATTTGGCTCTGCAATTTCCGTTGATCGCTGTTGTTGTCCCGATTTCCAATTCTCAGACTAGTTTGAAATATATATGTATGCACATACAAACTTCCATGCAGAGATCACTTATTCATAGGAATTACTATTTATTTCTACTTACTTCATTTGATATTAGACTGCATATTAGTATTGTTCAACCAAATTTGGCTGGCATTCATAAAATTGAAGAAACAGACGAAGGAGGGAAAGTAGCATTTGCAGTATGGACCGTTGGTATTTACCTAACCCAGATAGCGGCATAAGTAACTAATTAGAAATAGCGGTAAAATGTGCTATAATATCTAAGATGGAAGTAGAGCAACTTATGGGCACATAAATCGCTGAGTTTTTACTACATCTTCATACCATAGATTTCTGTGTCAAACTTTAAGTGAGTAGAAGTAAATTTGACTGATGTAGGACCTTGCTTAAGGGGTTATATAGAGTTAGAAGGCCGAAAAAGCGCATTATCCAGACTTTTTTCTGAGAAAACTTTTAAATTTATTGATCTAAAAATTTGTACGCATATTATGTTATCTTTAAGATGAATAAAACACTTAAAACGGTACACCAATGGACATCTCGGGCAGGGCTAGGGATAAACGCCATAAAAACTGACACACTTAATGCCACTAGAAAGGTTTCAACGACTCGCTGCTTTGTGCATAACAGGAGCGATGAAAACCACTCCAAGGGCGGCGGTGGAAATGATACTCAGCATGCCACCTATTGACCTTATGGCGGAAAACCTGGCAGCGAAATCCGCGAGGAGGTAAGTGGCTGCTGGAGTATTCACTTGCAGAACCTTCGGTCACAGCTCAATAGGAAAGTGGAGCTCAGGTTGCACAGACTACATGACTCCGTACTTTATTTGGGAGAGAAGGTTTCGCACTACAATTGAAGAGGAGGGATGGCACAAAGGCATGATGCTGGCCATAGAACTTTTCACATCTATACAGACGACTCTAAAACTTTAGACGGAGTGGGAGCGGGTATTTACTGCTCAAAACTAGGCATAAGGCAGCCTATCAAGCTGCCAGACCACAGCAGTATTTTCCAAACGTAAGTTTTTATGTGGACAGTCAAGCAGCAATAAAAGCAATAAGCTCATATTGTATGAAGTCCAAAAATGTTCGACGGAGCAGGGAGGCCATAGAAAGGCTAGCCGCAAACAGTAGGCTGAACGAAATGGTAGATGAGATAGCAAAAAGTGCTGATAGACTACCTTTTGAACAAGAGAACGACATACCAAAACCGCTAAATACAATATACAATGAAATGGACGGCTACATGAAAAGGCGAGTGGAAGCTAGGTGGACTAATCTGACCACATGCAAAACAGCAAAAGTCATGTGTAGAACTAACGACAAAAAACTGACTCAATTCGTACTTACGCTCTCGCGAAAGGACCGCAGAACTATCTTAGGTATGATAACAGGTCATACTATTGGCTGCACATGCGTACAAGATAGGGATTGCTAACACGGTCAAATGCAGGAAATGCAGAGAGGATGTTCAGGAATCTTTAGAAAGGTGTTCTGTGCGTTTGTCCGGCATTATTAAAAACGCGTTTAAAATGCCTGGGAGCCCCATTGTTTTAGGGTCTGGAGGACGTCTCAAAAGCCGATCTCCCAGCGCTGCTTAGATTCGCCAAAAGCGCTGACATCCTACATGATGTCTACTTTCGGTATTCATAGAGGTCGGTCTCCATCTGGTATCGCTAGGGACCAAAAGGCCTATGCGTGGCTTGTTGCTAACCAGGCTAACCTAACCTAACCAATGTTATCTTTTAACTGTATTTTAACACATAGTATTAGTAAAAATATTTATTTGAAAGGAGCTACACCTGATCTCCGGGACCTCCTCTCGAAAAAGACGTTTTGCGGTAACCGCTTTATCTCTGAACTGGATCCTCTGAAATTAAAAAACCAAACAGATTTCGTTAAAGTAATGTTAAATCTAATAATTAATCGAAGGAATAAGCCAAATACATTTTTTTGACAAAATGGCGGTTTCTCAAAAACAAAAATCGATTTTTTACCGAAATTTCGTCCTTAAATTGCTTATAAAAAAATATCGGTGAGAAAAAATCTTCGATTTATTACTAAAAAATATATTTAAGAAGCTCCTATTAAAATTTGAGACTAATCGACTAAGACGTTTTCGAGTAATGTTGGTCACCGACTTTGAAAACACGATTTTGAGAAAAACGCGTTTAAAGTTTGCCTTGTACTTTCAAGCACTCGAAACGCCTTTTGAAAACTTTACCTGCCTCTTTTGTTCAGTATTCTGGATCCAGGGTTACCGCTAAAATATTTAAGAAGTCCCCAACATTGCGAAAAAGTGTAACTATCCAATTCCGTTGACACCTGTGTTCAAAATATTAGCAACTCACGAATTACCAAGTTTATAATTTTTTTTGTTTATAGCTTTTTTATGATTTTATATAAAAATATCGTAAATAATATAACCAAAACCCAGTAACTCAAATCTTCAAATTTTGCGCAAAATTCTCACAAATTTAACACATTTCATTACTTTTTCGCCTGGTTATTGTAGTGTATTCCAAACCGGAATCTTGGCAATCTCAGAAAGCCTTTTAGTGCTAAATAAAAACGTACCCACAGTTAGAGAAATCATCATTTAGTCCGATAGTCAGGCAGCTCAGAAAGAAAGAAGACATTAAAAGAGTGTTACAAGTTATTAAAAATACTTGTATACACAGTATTCTTCTATTAATTTGCTCTGGGTGCTAGGACATTAACGGTAACTGTAAGACAGATGAGTTAGCTAGGATGGGCTCCTCGCTCCAAATTAGTCAGGACAGACGGACTGTATATCCAAAATACTGGCAATTTTTTTATTTATTTTACTCATATGGCCTGATTACAATTTTGTATGAGTAAATTTTTTCATGTCTCTTTCTTTTAGAATATGGTAATAATGGAGCAACAAAATGGCGTTAAAATGTGTTAAATTAAAAAAAATGTGATATATATTTTTGCTTTTTCTTTAAATTATGCTGATCAATCTTGTAAATGTTATGTATCAGTTAATTTTACGTACGAGGAGCGGCTACTGAGTTTCTTTTATTGAGTAAAAAGTATGGATTTATATATTTTATTTTCCAATGTAATCCTTCTAAAATGCACACTGAAAAAATATTCTGTAAATTACTCTTCAAAAGAGGTTTCTGCAACCGCCTTCATTTCACTGTTGTCCGAAAATCTTTGTTCCGGTAACTTGTTTTTTTTTTTATTTGAACAAAAAGACAAGGTTGGAAGAATTAAAATTATGTGAATTCCGTAGCTTTTGAGGTATGTCTCGCAAACCGAACGGTTTCTTGTAGAACTTGCACCAACTTGCCACGTCTCTTCTGGGCGATAGCCTCACGTGCCTGGTCGAGCAAATTTGCGAAGGGCTGTGCGTTTATTTTAGGCAAGTAATCAATCCCCCGTTATGCCAGAAAATGATAACCATAATGTTCAACGTCGACTTTTTCACTTTTGAATATCTGTGGTGGTCTTTCTTCCTGACAAACCAACTTGACACTATGTATTGCAATTTATCCTCCATTTTATTTTCTTATGTCCCTCTGTAACGCTAAAGAAAACGTCAAAACTATCCGAAATTAGTAAATTTTATTCGATAGTAGTTGAGTGCACCAAACGTTAACAAAGTGCAAGTAATTGAAAAGATATTAATTATTATCATGTGAAAATAACTTAAAGTAAATATTTAACACAGGGTAGTAAAATCAAGACAATGCACACGAGGTTGGCACAGCTTAAAAAAAGTCACATTTTGACAAGTTTCGACTATTTACTTATTTAATTTTTCATTTCAATTATTTATTTTTACAAAAATGTAGTTTTTTTATAAGCATACAAGTTTTAAACTTTTTGAAAATTAAAAAAAATTCAACAAATTTGCATCATAATTTCACAATTTTCAATCAGAATTTTTGGGACATTTTTTGGGTATGCGATTTTATAGTCCATTGAATTTTGATATAATAAATGGTGATACGATTGGAGGTACTTTTTCCAATAGGGCTTTAAATACACAATTTTTTTCAGTATTCATTGACATTTCATCATAGAAAGACTTACGTCCAACAACAACGTTTACAAATCATTCAACTGTATTACGAAAATCGACAATCTGTGAAAATTGTTCATCGCGCACTCAGGTACACTTTATAGAGTACAGCGATGAGGTCCATTTTTGGCTTAATGGCTACGTCAATAAGCAAAATTGCCGTGTTTAGGCTGAACAGCAGCGCGAAACCATTCAAGAACAGCTATTACATCCATTGAAAACGACCGTTTGGTGCGGCCTATAGGCTAGAGAAATCATCAGTTCATATTTCGTCAAAGACGAAGCCGGCGCTACTGTAACAGTGAATGGCGAACGCTAACGCGCCATGATAAACGACCAACGACTTTTTGATGCCGAAAATTGAAGCCTGTACTCTCCACAACATTTGCTTACAACCAAACGGCGCCACCTTCCATAGCGCACATGAAACAATGGATTTACTGCGTCGTCGTTTCGGTGAGCAATTTTTCTCTCCTCTCGGACCAGTGGATTCGCCACCAAGACCAACCCTTTGGAATTTTATTTGTGAGAGTATTTAAAGTCAAAATTCTTTGTGGATAAACCTGCTTGGCCGAGCACCTCCTCCTATTTGTGGTGTGCGTCGTGATGTTGTTCTATAAATCGAGGGACCAGCTTCAAGCCGACTCCGAACGGCAGATATTTTTATGAGGAGTTTTTTCATGGAAGGAATACACTCGGAGGTTTGCCCTTGCCTGCCGAGGGGCGACTGCTATTAGAAACAACTTTTTCTCAATTTTAGTGTTTTACCGAGATTCGAACCTACGTTCTCTCTGAATTCCGAATGGTAGTCATCGCATTGAGTTTTGACAATTTTTTTTTTGCTGGTGGTCTTATGATTTTTTCTCCATATAACGAACGCACATATTTTTTTATACGGAGAAAATGCGAAACATCGTCGGTGAAAAAAATGATCAAATGTCAACGAAAATTTTGTAGCCGCTTAAACTTGCATTTTTCTTAACTTGAATTCAATGGTAAATAATTTTTCATTATTTTTCACATTTTTTTATCAAATTTTCCGTTTAGAAAATGAATAGAAAGCTTTTTTATTAGTCACGCGCAATTCAGTTCGAAACAGTGTTTCTTATATGAATCCTTCCTACGTATCGCAGCAAATTCTTCGTTCAGGTTGTGTCCGAATTGAAAATATTATCTTATTATTATTTCTAATTTTTTTAAGCAATGCAGATCAGTGATTAATTGTTATGTATTTTCATATTTGCAGATTTTAAACTTCGCCAAATTCCACCCGCTCAAGCAACGATGATAAACAACAAATTCTTTCAGAGTCGCATAGCAACGCCAAAGAAATTGTGATTCTAAACTATGTAAATAGATGATGTAATAGATAATGGATGAACAACGGAAACAGACAGTTGTTTGAACACATTATTATGAGAGTTGGTGTTACTACGAGTATATTGAATAAATGTTCAAATAAAAGTTACTGTGCAACAAAATACCAACTTTATGCTTATAAGAATCATACAAATGCACAAATACGAAACGTTTTTCATCGAACGACTTAAAAACCAGCCAATCGACTCTGATTGCACACGAAAGACGCCCACATTCATTCCAAATTGAAGAAAAGCAAAAAATACATATAAAACGAAGAAGAAAAAAAATTAACAATACCGAAATAAGCCAAGTGAATTCGAGCAATGAAGCAAAGCAAAAATGTAAATAAAGCGAACCTCTGATGTGACGAAACGGTGCAATACGTAGGCTAATGATTGTAAAATAGCAGATATATTTTAAAATTAATAGTAGTAGCAATAGGGACCCAACAAATTTCGTTTTGTTTATAATTGTTGTGTGATTACAGTAAGGCGTTGTTCAGCTTTAAGCGGAACTATAATAATCGTATATTTAATGCTACTCAATTAGATCAATTCAAACCTAATTCATACAACTAAAGTCATAAGCAGTAAAATTTATTAATCAAAAAGCAAAGTTACCAGTGCGTATTGTAAAGAAAACTAGCATAAAAAATTATTCAATATATTTCGTAAAATAAGTACACCTGCGTAAGAGGAGCATAAACATCCGAAAATAAAACGACGTTTGAAAAACTATAAAAATTTTGGTCTATAAAATGTCACTAGCCGACATGGGTACAGCGACGCGTGGTGGCGGTATGAGCGGAGGTGGTGTTGGTGTTGGTGTTGGCGGCGGCGGTGTGGATATTGGCATTGGAGTGCCAGGCGGACGTATGACTCACTCGCTGAGCACACCATCTGGAGTCGATGGTACACCATCCACACCACGTCATCGCGGTGGCAAGAAGCTAACTGTTCGCATCCAAATGTTGGACGATTCGGTGACTATGTTTCAAGTGCAGGTAATTAATTAAGCAATTAATTTCAATTAATATTTGATTACCGAATGCTAATAGGCCGAATGCCATTGTTGTGAAAAAAATTTTAATTCTCGAAATATGTGTATGTATGTCTACTATACAACCTTGGTCAAAAAATTCCCGGAATATATGCGGAAAATTCAAAATACGAGTTAATTTCTCAAAAGTAACTCACATACACTTGGAAACTCACTCAAAAACTTAACCAAAATGTAATATTGATAATGATTAATGTTATGAAATCCAAGCTGTAGAAATAATTACTTAGTGTCATACGACAGGTGTAATTAATAAAGGAGGCAAAAAAAAATCTCAAAAGTGAAAGGCGCTGCTAATGTGGACACGGCGCAAACGGGTTGTAGCAAATCATTAACTGCAATGTAGTAGACGACAGGTTCTCAGGGGAACCCCAATCTTCTCATTTAGCGATGAAACCGTTTCCAGAGTTTCCTGTCTAGCCCAGCTGAACAGAAGCTGAAGGTGGCGTCTTCCGAAAACCACTACTTTATTTTATGCGATTTTGGCAACCGGCTGACGTCATGAGTTGGAATAATACAAAATAAATAAACAAAACAAACAAGACGAAGGGAAATTACTTCTTTTTAAATATTCAGTGAATGGCTTGTTAAAAATAAATAAATAAATAATTGGCGCGTACACTTCTGTTAGGTGTTTGGCCGGGCTCCTCCTCCTATTTGTGGTGTGTGTCTTGATGTTGTTCCACAAATGGAGGGACCTACAGTTTCAGGCCGACTCCGAACGGCAGATATTTTTTGGGAGGAGCTTTTTCATGGCAGAAATACACTCGGAGGTTTGCCATTGCCTGCCGAGGGGCGACCGCTATTAGAAAAATGTTTTTTATTAATTTTGCTTTCACCGAGATTCGAACCAACGACCTCTCTGTGAATTCCAAATGGTAATCACGCACCAATCCATTCGGCTACGGCGGCCGCCGTGGCTTGTTAATAAAGGGTTTTCCAATAAGAGGTGTTATTTTGATATTCAAAGAAAAATGCTATTTTTTAGTATAAATGATCGGATGTTTATTTCATTATAAAAAGGAAGGTATGCCGTTAATGGTGGAAAATAACATCAGGCAAATGACCACCACGACCACGCATACAGGACAATATCCTTTTCATGAAATTTTCTATAACCGAATTGCAAAGTGGCTGCCCTCGATAACCTCACGAATTCCATCTTTGAGGTCTTGAATCGACCCTGGGCTGTTTGCGTAGACCTTCTCTTTCAAGTGGCCCCAAAGAAAAAAGTCACAAGGTGTTAAATCACATTGGCCACCGATATGCCAATTGTGATGACCTCTTTGAGAGATAACACGGTCCGGAAACTTTTACCGTAAAAGATCAATGGTTTCGTTGCTTGTGTGCGGGTATAATTTCTTATGTTTGGTTGCTTTTGTTTTTGTTGTAGCAGCCTAACGGTACAACAAGTTTGCTCTAGGGAGAGAGGGGTATTAGGTGAGCGGATTTGAGAGGGCATTTGAATAGATGGTTACTACCGTGTGAGGTACCTTCACATGCTGGACATATATTGAGTACGACCAAGATTGATTCGGGAGAAGTAGGAGTTTAACCTGCTATATCCAGACTGTAATTAAGCCAAAATCATGCAGGTCTCACGAGGTAGCTGATGCTCTTGGACTGCAATGGGTGGTGATTGGACTCCGATAACGGCATTCCGGAGTCGAGAGTTTAGAACCTTGTGTTTGGTAGTTTCTATTGCTTTCGCTTACTCTTCCTTTTCATAAAAAAGTAATTTCCCTTCCTTTGGTATATTCGCAGCGAATTCTGAGGCCACAATCTTGTAGAATACATTCTTGAGTGCCATCTGTACTCATAGGTCTACGAATAGTCGAGAGCATGTTGGTTCCAGATGTCAGAAGTCGCTTGTTTGTACATTTTTATGAGGAAGATATGTTAAAACCTTCTGGAATAGTTCATTAATATTTTATGAAAAAAGGTTAAAAAATTGAATGAGCAAGGCTGACTTAGGTTGAGTTGCTAAATGGCACGAGAAAAACAACTTTTTCTTCGTAATTGGCGCGATAACCGCTTACGTGATTTTGGCCGAGTTGAACAAAGCGCGCCAGTCGTTTCTTTCTCGTGCTAACCGGCGCCAATTGGACACACCAAGTGAAGCCAAGTCCTTCTCCACCTGATCTTACCAACGCAGAGGAGACCTTCCTCTTTCTCTGCTACCACCAGCTGATACCGCTACGAATACTTTCAGAGGCGGAGCGTTTGTATCCATTCGGACGACATGAGCCAGTCAGCGTAACCTCTGCATCTTTATTCGCTGCGCTATGTCTATGTCGTCGTAAAGCTCATACAGCTCATCGTTCCATCGTCTGCGATATTCGCCATTGCCAACGTGCAAAGCCCCAAAAATCTTCCACAGAATCTTTCTCTTAAACACTCCAATCGTCGCTTCATCGGATGTTATCATCCACGCTTCTGCGCGAGAAAAACAACTGCTCGCATTAAAATACTGATGTAGATTTTTCAAATGCTTGGATGATTTTTAAAGAGAGCCATTTAGTTGCAATTCGTGGGGTCGTAACCATAACGCCATAGCCGTAACCAGTTATGGTTACGTAACATTACATTAGTCAGTAGAATTAATGACAACATTTGCATTTTGTCAAAAAAAAAGTGCAGATAATTCTCCATTAAGTGAATTAATTTTTCGTTGTTCATTTCTAATATTCAAATTTTTATCGCAAATATCAAAACAAATGTAAAGTATTTCACAGTTGCTTTCAGCTACGGGGAGAAACCAAAATTCAATAGAACCTATTACGGCTGAGGAAATCGTAAGGGAAGCAAACGAAAGATAGCGTAATAAAGTCACCTGAAAAATCGCCCGTCAACTGTGGCCGACTCTCTATGCTAAAGGTGCAGAATCTCTGCTAAGCCAAAATAAACACAGTTATTCGGCACACTGATTTCAGTCATAACGGGGCACTGTCTAAGAGGTAGACATGCCCAAAGGATGGATGTGCAAGCACATGACTTCTGTAGAAGTTGTCTTGATGAGGAAGAGCAAGAGACAATCTTGCACCTTCTGTGCCATTGTTCTGCTCTATCCAGACGGAGATTTGCTATTCTAGGCAGACAATTTTTTAATGAATTGGAAGATCTCAGATCTGCAGAAATAGGAGGTATTCTAAAATTTTTGAAAAGTACACACTGGTTTTAGGAGAAATAGGGGCAGCTTCCTACGCGGCATCACAATGGGTTATGAGCCTGAGTGTGTCCCACAGGACAACCGCTTCAACCTAACCTACCCTAACCTAACCTAACCTACGGCTGAGGTTATGGTTATGGCGTAATGGTGCGGAACCTACATATAATTGTTTACAGTGATGCCCATACGTTTTGTTTGATCAGAACAGCTGATTGCTATGGTTACGGTTATGGCTACATTAATGGCACCACTAATTGCAGTTTTAAACATAAATCTTAGATTTTCTCCTGTCCATTATTTCGGCTATACTTTACTGAAATTAAATTTAATTATTTTGAAGCATAATGCCGCATTTGCTAATGCAAGTAACAGTCCAGATGCAGGCCTCTGCCAGTATAGTCTGCTTAAGTAGCTTTCTTTATGTGCACGCCTAAGCGGTAAGCGGCTTACACCGTGTGGTTGTTTGTTATTTCGCGGATAGGCAATTCCTCGGTGAGGTGGGTGTTTTAGACACTCACCTCCACTTTTGCAAAGTCGTTGTGCAATGCATACGCCTATCCATATACCTATACTACATATGTATATGTATTTGTTATGCACATTTACGAACGACACATAACGGTCATAGACCCTAACTAACTAAAAAAAGCGCAACTGAGCTATTTCCTAGTTATTATCTTCTTCGTCCGTTTCTCTCCACATTTTCACATTTAAAACTAAAATGGTGGATATGTGATTTCTGTTACATACTTCCATACATACATACATACGTACATACATATATACATACATACATATAAACATGCATAGATAATCCCCATAGATGGCTTGTTCGAGTTAATTTTTTTTATTTTTTTATTTTGAATGAATTTTAAAATGGAACCGAAAGCGGAATAACGTTGCAAATGAGATACGTCAACGTTCATTTCTCCATTACCCAAAGAAAAAATAAATAAATAAACGACTAGCACCGTAATATTAGTGGTTGCCAAAGCGGCCATACAACTTACGATGCTCTTGCCTAACTTCTTGTCAAAAAACAAAAAGCAAAAAAAAAATACGAAGATGAAAATTTGGCGAAGAATCATTGGCCACGTGCCAAAACTCTTTTCAGAGTAAAGTGTTGCACTGAATTTGGTCACATTCGCAATTTCAATAGTGGTATCTGTGGTATTTACTATTTTGCATCCTTAAAATACATACAAAAATGTATGTGGCTATGTACGCGGGTAGGATGTGGTCAGTGACATCTCGTAAAGTTACCGGGAGCGTGGCAGGAGACTAGCATTCAGCTTCAAAATGAAAAACTTGCACATTGGTAACTACGTAAGTTTAAAAAGCACTTCAATTCATGTGGGGAGGTGCATACCTGCATATGTATGTACCTATGTACATATGTGCATTGCCATAGGATTATTGGATAACCCAAAAGTAATAGATTTAAAAAGTTCTTTTGCATGTCATTTAGTTTACAAAGAAATATCGAGAATTAGAGATA
>JAYXIM010027632.1:0-82613 GCA_037575425.1 Anastrepha fraterculus
GAAATGGAGCTCCATCAATTTTGCGCTTTCCTGAAAAATAAGTTGTGTAATTCCCCTTTTTTTTTGACGGTGAGGCTGGGTTAAATATACCTTCGCACCATATAGTAATCGTCGCTACTACGTGTCTGGTGATTCAACTAAAAATATCCCTCCTCTTCTCTTGGATTTTTCCCTCCACCCCGGGACTGCTTCCGCATTACTTCGAGGTAGAGGGCCAAGATGGTGCCCAAAAAGGACACTTACTTACTCACGCTGCGTCCAGGGTCGCCTGTTTTGAGAAACCTATGCTGAATGTTCTTCAGCATAAGTTTCCATTTCACGCCTCTTTTTTCGGATATACCACGAAATTTGCGACGACATTCCATTTTTCTTCGTCTAGCATCACTTTCTCGATAACAATCGAAAGAAATAATTATTTCTTCAGGTGTAAATACACCAATAGTCGTTGCAAAGCTGTTCTCTCTATGTGTCATCATATCTGTATCAGTATCTCTATATTCAGTTTGGTAGGCTCACTTTTCCCATTCCCCACAAATACTTGCAAAAGGACCCATGTCCGGACAAAAACTGTGTGAGGTAATATTTAACCTCAACGTGCTTTTCTTCTACCCTATTTTTTAGATCGGGTATTAGTTTCACTGTCCATCTACCGTACTGTTCAGAGTTCCATCCTGCCTGCCGAAGTGTGAGCGTTTGAATTCTAATATCGGAGAAGCATGGTACTGGGATTCCTGACATTTTTGACTTTCATTCCCGTTTTCGCTCTTGTGCTAGAATATCTATGGGGATCGTTCTGCTGATAACTAAAACCGCTGCTTCAGATACTGTTCTGTATGAAGAACCCACTCTGAGAGCGCAGGCGCGTTGCACAGATTGCAAAGTTTTTCGGCATTGCACCCTTAGCGAATCTGTCCATATTTCGCATCCGTATAAAAGAATCGACTTCGTCGTGTCCTTTAAAAACTTTCGCTTGTTCTGCGTTGGACCTCCAAGATTTGCCATGAGCTTAATTAACATTGCGCTTACTCTGGCAGCTTTTGTGGCAACATGATTTACACTTGCACATACAAGGCGCTCCTAGGTATTAGACCACTCTTTTTATCGATAAAGTGTCATCGAGAACTTGTATATCTACTTCTAATGGGATACGTCTATTGGTTAGAAGAATAAGCTCTGTTTTCTCTATGGTCAAATTTAATCCATAGTCCTCTAGCCAATCCTGAACTCGGATCATCACCTGACTTACCTTTCTTTTGGTTTTGTCAGTGTTTCGAGCGATTATTACAGCTGCAATGTCATCTGCGTATCCCACTAAATCCACATCCTCAGGCATCTTTATTCGAAGGATTTCATCGTACCTTATATTCCAAAGCTTAGGTGTCAGGTCAGGTATTGATCCTTGTACCGCACGTGCTGTTATGTGGAATTTCCCTTTAACAATAGTGAGGGGTATGCCGATGACCGGGTAGGAAGGTCTTTGGGACCAACTCAGTCCCTTTCCTGGCAAGCCCATAAGAAATTTCATTTTCCTCTATGTTCCTATATTCTGGAACCCAGATTAGAGAAATGTTACCTGAACACCCAAGAGATTTGATATCCTCGTTACAGGAGTTGACTAGTTCGGACCTGCACCATGACGTCGTCAGAGCCTAGATGGCGGCTTGATGATTTTGTCGACTGAACTGCCTTGAATGCGTGCTGTGGGGAAAGTTTCTCTGGATTAAGCTGTACTATTAACATTGCGGCACTCAGGATGACAGTTGTAATGCTTCAATTTCGCTTTCGATGTGACACGTGTATTTGGCCTTTTCCAGAAACTAGGAGAATATAGGCTTTTACGGAGCTTGGATCACTAAGCCTTTCTAAATTTTCATATTTCTTTTTTGAACTAATTGAAACTGTAATAATAAGCACCCCATCCGTCTTCAGATGCCGTGAATTATTTTTCTTTACAAACTATTTTTAGCTGATATCCTAAGTGCGGCTTAATAGTGGCTTCGGTTAAGCTTTCATGATTATTTTTAAAGGTAGATTGATGAAGATTGGGCGATGGTTCCATGTATAGAAGTCCACGAAAGTGGGGAGTCTCGATCGCTTTTCACTTGGGCGCGCCTAGGAAGATTTTTCTGAATACAATTGAAGCAGCTGACAACTCGGTATCCTCTAGGCAGCTTTCGAATATTCACTTGGGAGTAAGCTACTGTGCAGAGGCGAAACAGAGCAGGTCTTAGCAACCACCACCTGAAAAAGGAACCTTCAATCAAAATAAATACAACCACGGCAAACGATTTGAGAGTATGCACTCTGAAATGTCCTGCGGAAGGGCCCCTGCATGACTGATTGACGTCGTAATAACAAAGGTTGATATCAAAGCTATTAAAGCGGTGTGTTGGACGAAGCCAGGTAAGCAGACCATTGGACCTTGTGACGATGCTTCAGCTGTCATGTAAGGGAACTCAAATTCTGTGTCGGATCTGTTGTGTGACCGAGACTTCGCCGCCAATTACTTTCGTTCACTCCGGGGGACGGGCTTCTCGCAATAAACTGCACCAAAGCAAGATCCTTCAGTATCTCGTTCATTTGCAGTGTAAACAAAGACTGCTCCTTTGAGCTGCTCCTATGAACGCTGCTCAAACAAGTTAAAAAAATTCAACAAATTCCCATCAAAATGCTCCAGTACTTAATTAGAAATCTTCGAAAATTTTCGGGTATGCTCATTAAATTTTGTATAAAAAAATTCAAGTTTCAAGTAGCGCAGAAATCGTATTCATTTTCGATTTTTTTTTGGCGGTGCTGGATGTTTTCTTCCATATAAAAAAATGTGGCGCATTTGTAGTTAGTTAACGCAGGCAAATTATCAGTTTTGAATAATTTTATTTTTTGAATGCTCATTATTTTTTTTATAAAAGTTTGGTTGCAGTTTTGAACTTCATACAATAATTAGAAAAAATCCACAAACCTTCTACGACAATTCCCATTTTCTCCATATAAAAAAGTCGTTAGCACTCCAAGGATCCGAGTCTGCTCTAGCCCTTCTTAGAATCTTGAATGTATTGTGTATACATACATACATACATACTTGGCGCGTACACCTTTTTTGGGTGTTTGGCCGAGCTCCTCCTCCTATTTGTGGTGTGCGTCTTGATGTTGTTCCAGAAATGGAGGGACCTACAGTTTTAAGCCGATTCAGAACGGCAGATATTTTTATGAGGAGCTTTTTCATGGCAGAAATACACTCAGAGGTTTGCCAATGCCTGCCGAGGGGCGACCGCTATTAGAGAAAATCTTTTCCTGCATTTTTTGGTCTTTCACCGAGATTTAAACCAACCCATTCGGCTACGGTGGCCGAATTGTGTATACATACACATACATAGGTACATATTTATATGTAGGTATGTTCAAAAAAGTGCGAAAAATTCTTTCTCATAGCTTGCACTCCTTCTGCTTTGCTATATATTTTAGTTGTTGAATTTGCACTTTTGCTCTTCATCAATTTCTATTTGTTGTATTGATTTGAAGAAGTTTTATGTAAGCACTCTTGAGCCACTTCCCATTTCGTCAGGCGTTCCAATTGATTTCCTTTAAATTTATTTTTAACAGAGCCGTAGTGTAAAATCGATGTTTATTTTGTTACTGTTTTGGATTGTACACATATGAGTAGGAACAGTGTTGTGCAAAACACTAGCAACACTTTTTGCAGACTCTCTGTCCCCTTTTACAAATATATATTCCCACATGTAAAACGATTAAAAATATATTTCTCAATGTGGGTAACATCAAGTGAGGCAATCCAGGGAGATCTGGGGCAAATGAAATGCATTTTTGAAGTTTTTGTGTTAAATTAAAAATACAGAAAACTACAACCACACCATGCGGAGATCACACAACAAAAACAATTGTACGATTTAAGCGAAAAGAGCGGACAGTAATAGACTTTCATTCATTTATTTTAAATTAAAATAATCGAATAAAAATAAAAATTACAAATAAAACGAAGCAGTCAGATATATAAATACTTGTAGAAGTACATATAAGTCTAAATATAGCTTCTTGTGATTACATTTACGATTTGAAGACAAGTCTTGTGATGAGTAAGGCTCTTAATAGATACAAATCACTGGCAAAATAAATAAATATATCAAGAAAACTAAACAGTTAAATCGTAGTCATATTCAACTCGCAGAATTAAAATAATTGTGTAATTAAATTTCAGAGCCTCACAGCATGAAGACCAGCAAGAATATTTGGGGAAAAGTCATCAATCTTAATGTTTTGTATAGGTTTTTGGGAATTTTGAATTCAATTAGTTTATACATAAATATACAATTTCATATCTTGTTTAAAAATAAAATTTAGATTCTTTCAGATTTTACCATTTCTATTTAAAATATGGCTCTTAACGATTATAAGTGTAGAATTGTATCATTTTAAAGCTCGTCTACAGGTGAAATCCGCCAAACAGCCAATTCATGAATGCATTGATGATAAATTCTTGAGAACGTCGAGTTATCGATTTTGAAGGTTTTTCAGCATTATATTGCGCTACAGCAGTAACATTCTCAACAGAACGCCCAGTTTTTGGTTTGCCAGTCCTTTTTCTATCCTCGACAGAACCAGTTTCTTCAAATTTTTTCATCAACCGTTGAATTGTCGACTCATCCGGACGATTATTTCGGCCAAACAAACCAAGAATTTTGCGATATGTTGTCCTTAAGATCGACCATTTTCATAATAAGTTTCAATAATTTTAACGCGTTGTTCTATCTTTGTAAAATTGTACATCTGCCTCAAAACAAATTGACAAATGTCAAGGAAGACATAAAACAAGGTACCGTCTAGGAATTATTCACTACTGACATCTAGGCGTAATTTTTGAAAGACCCTTTATAGCATATGGTAATTTTAAAGGTGTCCTCCTCACTTACAGAGCTTTACAAAAAGACAAACAGAATTTTTATCCATGTTTATCTGACCCAATCATGTGGGTGGAATTCCAATAAAAATCACTTCAAGGAACAAAATATATCTGCTTTGAACTGCTGATGCTACTTCAAATAAGAGGTTTGAGACTACTCTATAAGTACACGTCGAAAGCGAATGGAATGGAATGATGATGTACTGTCACAAAATTACTTGTATTGAGCAATCAAAATTGCAAAGACCATTTATGATTATCTAAGTTTTTAGCTCTATAAAGTGAAGTTCAAACTAAACAAGACTGAGCTAAAATAGAAACGACAGGAGCTTTGTTCTGATAACTTCGAGTTTATTTATTTAAAATAGTCCCCTCTGGCCTCGATACACTGTTTTGCGCTTTTCGAAAGAGTGTCTCAGGTCATTGAGCTGAATGCCCTTCAGGATGTCGGCACAAGCCTTTTGGACGGACGCAAAATGTTTTTCTTTCATGGCCAAATTCAATTTTCCGAATAGAATGCAGTGAGTGATTGATAGTTAAAATGCGATTTATAGTCAAAAACTCAGTCACATGAGTGGATCGATGAGATGGTGCATTATCATGCAATAAGCGCCAGCTTCTTCCTTCGCGTTATTCAGGGCGAATTCGACGAATGCGATGCACCAAATTCTTCAAAACGCCAAGATAGAAAATTGCATTGGCGGTTTGGTACGTTAGAATGAACTCCTTGTGGACAATTCCCTTGGAATCGTGAAAACAAACGAGCATCGACTTGATTTTTGACTTCCTCAAACGCGATTTTGGGTGGTGGCTCGTCTGGGGCCTTCCATTCGGTAATTTGACGCTTAGTTTCAGGTTCATGTTGGAAACACCACGTTTCATCACCAGTTACAATCTTTTTCGCCTCTTTAGTGAGGTCTTTCGAATGTTGGAAGTCAGCTAGGGATGTAACTTCCAACGTATTAACTCATCATTTTTATGACCTCAGTCTGGTTTATTTTGGACTTTACCTTGTATTATTGAACTACTCCAAATCATATGTTCAAATACTTATTTACTTTATTTCATTTCTTCTTGTTCTTAATTGGCGTGATAACCGCTTATGCGATTTTGGCCGAGTTTAACAAAGCGCGCAAGTCGTTTCTTTCTCATGCTAACTGGCGCCAATTGGACACACCAAGTGAAGCCAAGCCCTTCTCCACCTGATCTTTCCAACGCAGAGGAGGCCTTCCTCTGCTACCACCAGCTGGAGCGTTTGCATCCATTCGGACGACATGACCCAGCCAACGTAGCCGCTGGATCTTTATTCGCTGGGCTATGTCTATGTCGTCGTAAAGCTCATACAGCTCATTTCATTTAGGTAAATTATTATTTCAATTAAGACAAACACAAGAAACAAATTTTTGGCTGTTGATAAAAAGGTGCTTGGGTTTTGCACAAAACTGTGTGCGCATTTGTACTTACTTGAATGTGTTTTGTTGTAAATTCAATTTGCCATTTTCCGCCGGCGTTTGCTTAAGTGCTGAATGTCAACGCAATCAGCGTTAACGTTGTTTGCCCGCTACGAATGTGTGTAAAATGTATTAATGTAGTACAAATATTCGTACGCTTCACAAAATTGTTTACTCCCAATGTCAGCCAGGGGAAGTGAACGATGATGAAAATTGCTCTGCCCTTTATAATATTTTCCCCCGTTTTGGCGACAATTACGGTGCATGTAGTGACATTTTTCCTAGTATATTGTATAATATATGTAACATATAAGTACATTGGATATCTTTTTCTGCGAAAGTATTTGAGATCATCCCTCCGCCAGCAGAATATAAATAGGTATGCTAGAAACCAAACAAAATGGAAAAAATTTCAGTTTTGCAAAAACTTAACGAGCTACTCCGAATGTACCGATTTAAAAGAATGTTTACCGGTAGTTTAAGTTCCTATATAGAAAAAACATGCATCTTGCAAAAGAAAAGAAAAACATATGAATCTCACCTTATGTAGAATAAGCCACTAAAACGAATGTCGTGTTCAGTTTCTTAATTCAAATTATTAAAGGCTAAACTCTTTCTCACAGCACTGTATTTTTAACTTACGTATGCATTTTCATCATCTTTTGCTTATTTTATTATGCAGCCAGACTTGACTTCACTTGACTGCATGACTTAAATGTTCTCATTACCATTATATTATATATCTGAATTATTGGTCCCAATGCTCTCTACCAACTGTTACTCCCAAGCTTGTGAGTTTGATCGAGTATCATAACATCCACCAAGATTTCTCAAGGAATGTTTTGAAAGTATTCAGTCGACGTTTGTGGTATGTATTTGCCAGAAGCACTCATCGGCTTTGCATTCTTTGGTAAAAATTTTGAGACACAAACGAAGAGATTAATGGAACAGAGAGGAACTGGGAAAGAGATGGCACCAAAAACTACTCGTGAAAAAATACCAAATAGTCACTCTAAGCCGTAAGGTTATCTTTCTGAATTGTTGTATTAAATAACTGAGTATTCTGCATAAGGTTAAATATTTTTGTTTTTCTTGTGCAAGATGAATCTTTTTCCTATATAAGGACTAATAAGTTAGGTCCTTATACAAGTAAAATATTCTTTGAATTGCTCATTCAGTTTTTGCGAACCTGAAATTTTTTATATTTTGTTTGGCTTTCAGCGTCCTATTCTCATATTCTGCTGGCGAAGGGAGGATCTCAAATACTTTATGAAAGTGTGTGGAAAAGGCATCTAATATACATACACACACACTTACATATACACATGCGAGCAGAAAAAAATGTATACACGCATTTCAAATATCGCTGATCACTCGAACTAACTCGGAAAGCAGTAAAACCTCGGAAATCCTCGCATTAAAGAGAGCAATATCATCCAATATTTCTCCTTCCCCAGTGGAAAAGATATTTTAGGGTTGTACGCCCACCGAAATTCAGTACTGAATGCAAGTGCTAGAACTGACGCTGAAATCGTTGTGTGTTAGCAACGCTTCGGAATCAGAACAAAAGTTTAATTTTAACTGCATCGGTGATTACCTCTGCGGTTTTGGCTGAGTTCAAAAAAGTACGATATCTATTTCCGCTTTGCGGCGCTTCGCCGTGTTTGTTTGATGGGAGATGAGTTTACGGGTCAATTGCCCGTTGCAACCACCCCATTGTATTTCAAAGTGGTTTATTTTTTACGTTGCCTAACTATATAGTATGAAGCGGGTTTTCGAGAGATTTGTGGAATAAATAGTCCTGTGGCATCCCATCTTATTTTGTGGCATCCCAGTGTAAGACCTTCGCAAGTAACCACACTTGATGCCCAGTACGAGGGTCGTTTGAAAAGTCCGTGCAAAAATAAAAACTACTTAATTTTTTGGTTAACTCTTTTTTTGTTTCGACATAGTCTCTTTTTAGCTTTATACACTTCGGTTCATCCAATGCTGATCTAGTTTGTTGATCCCTTCTGAATAATAAGATTTTTCGAAGTCTACAAAAATAGCCATTCGATTCTGCAATCACATCCTTGTTTGAATAAAATATTTTTCCCACCAGCTATTTCTTCACATTGGGAAACAAATAATAGTCCGAGTCAAGTCTAGAGAATAAGGGGAATCTGAAACGAGTTGGAACCTTATTTCTATTATTTTTGCGACCTCAACTGCTGTCGTATGAGCTGGTGCGTTATCGTGATGGTAAAAAAATAACTCGACTTCCTCGATTCAAACGAATGCCAAACACAAAAAACAGACCGATCTGGCTGAAACTTGGTGTTTGGTCTTCCAAGTTATGCAACTAATTAAACATAACCTCGTCACGCGCCAGTAGTGCCATCTTGCGGACTTTTATAACGATCCTCGTATTTCAAACCTCTTATCATATATCTATACTCGTACAACCCTAGGAAAAGATACGCAAAGGTGTGCAGGAATCCAATCTCTAGAAGTCTTATCGAAAACTTTACTAAGATCTGTGCTTAAGAAAACTACATTATAAAACAACGGCCTACAAATACAATATAAAACAACTGGTTGCATAACTTGCGAATTCTAATAGTTGCTTTTGCTGCGTAATAGTCCCAGTTATGGGCTACGATGCCAGTGCTAACTGAGGTTACTGTCGTTCGAAACATTCCCGTAAACGCAACCAAACAAAAATGAGTGAGAAGTACGCGAAGCGTTTTGAGGCGCTATTTTTATGTACGCATTCGAAATAGCCGAAATTATCTTACGCCGCGGCTGTAAAAGTGATTAAAAAATTAAAAAAGTTTGTTGTGATGTGGAATCAGCGATATAATGTTGTTGACTTTTTCTAGCGCGGCTTGAAGCGAGTGACGACAAAAAATCAGAAAAATGATCGTCCAACTTTATACCGGAACTCTTCTTTGGGACTACGCCAAGTACAATCAGTTCTTGCTAAAATAGGAATAGATGTGAGTATCAACCCCATCGAACGTCGACTGAAGGATGTGAACGTATCCTACCGTCCCACATCATCAAAACCACTGCTCTCAGAAAAACACATTGGGAAACAACAAATCAAGAAAATGGCATCACAGTATTAGACTGGCCTTCCCAGTTCTCAGACGCCAATCCCATTGAAAATGTGTGGGGCACTATGAAGACGCATCTTGCCGGAGGGCCAGTCCATGATTTAAAGCAACTCGGGCGTTAAGTTCGCAAAATCTAGTCCTGTTTGTCGACGAGCTACAAAGAAAAGCTGGTTCAAAGCATGAAGAAGATGCCAGGCTATACTCGACAACGATGGAGACTACACGGCTCTTTAAGTAATTGCGACTCGTAGCATTGTACATACTTTCAACTAAAAAAATTTTAAATATATATCTTTTATACTTCAGGAATAATCGCGGTTCCTTTTTTCTGACACAGACTGTAGATTTAACGCAACAAAGCCATGCAGAGTCAGGAGGCTATTCTGCTATATATATGTATATGTATATATAATTGGCGCTTACACCTTTTTTGGGTGTTTGGCCGAGCTCCTCCTCCTACTCGTGGTGTGCGTCATGATGTTGTTCTACAAATGGCGGGACCTACAGTTTCAAGCCGACTCCGAATGGCAGATATTTTTTTGAGGAGCTTTTTCTTGGCAGAAATACACTCGGAGGTTTGCCATTGCCTGCCGAGGGGCGGTCGCTATTAGAAAAAACCTTTTCTTCATTTTGGTGTTTCACCGAGATTTGAACCTGCGTTCTCTCTGAATTCCGAATGGAAGTCATGCACCAACCCATTCGGTTACGGCGACCGCCTATGGATTGGAAATACAATGGGACATGCAAAGTTAAAAAACTTCGAATTCAATTTATAACTACAAATTGTTTACACATGAGTACTATTTCAACAGATCATTGGTCATTGATCATTGATGGTGATGATATACCAAATTATCTCGAATCAATTTTTTTTTTGAAAAATTGTGCGATACGACCGAGGAGCAAAGAGAGCGGCTACATCATTTTAAAAAAGGTGAACGACTACTTTTGGGGTTTAATAGATCGTATCACAAACAACATAAATGGGTCAGTTCAGCTCCATTTCATTTCCAATTTCTAACTTTTAGTTGAAAAATATTAATTCGTTTTCAACAAATTTATAAAATATCTCAAAATTATCGTCATTATTCTCCTACTTAAAATTCAAAATGAAGGATTAAAATAAGTGCCACAAACTACCATAAATACAATTTTTGGTCACTTAGGGCCAAAACCGTGTATACTTCGATTACTACTTAAAAGACGTTCTAGGTTTTCTTGATATCATAACTATTTTTTACTCTTTATTCTAATTTTTGCCAATGCTCTAAAAATAGTTTACATGATTCCACTAAAATGTAGATATACATAATAATTTTCATTAGGTATAATAATTTTCATGTTTATGTTCTGTTCGTTATGGCTTCGACATTTCTTCGTATGTGACCAGTATTATACTCGTATTTTGTAAATTCTACACCTGGCATAACACCACACAATGCCCGCAAGCATCGGACTTTTAATTCTGATCATTTTTGTTGGTAAATTGTTGTTGTCAAAATTATGAGATTGATTAAATTTTTAGTAAATGGAAATGTGTTATACATATGTATGGATGTGTTTAGTATGTGTAGTTTTGTATATATGTACATATGTATATAAACATGTGTTGCCTTGTTTCCTGTGTATTTTCTATGTCCATATATCATATAATATATAAGTACTTGTGGAATAATACCATGTACTCATGGAATTGGAGTTTGTGTTAATCTGTGAGAATGCTCTGCTTCGATTTCGTTGTTTGTTTTTTGTAAAGAAAAAATTACGTATATTTTTGTATTTGTTGTTCTTTTGTTAAACTTTCTTTTAGCCTTTTATGTAGTATGTATTGAAAGACTTTTTAAATTAAATTTGTGTTCTTCTAATTGGCGTCGCTTATCGCTTATAATGAAAAACTGCAACAACTACGAAGTACCTAAAGAGATTATCTGCTGAATATATTTGAATTATTCTGAACTAATTTTTTAGTTAGCGCAAGATAACATAGCTTTTATTGAAATTTTCTCTAGGTGCAAAAGTACTTTTTTGTAACTAGTTTTGATACAAGTCAAGCAAAGTTTATGTATGTATGTTTCACTACCGTATTTATGCGTTTAAAATTGCGCCTCTTTATACGCAAATATTAATTGATTTTTTGTGCTTTGCAGCTGAATTGCTTTGATATTTATTGAGTCTAAAAATTTCTTCATCCTCATTTATTCTCACTACTTTATGCATATTTCCCGAAGAAAATAACAGTAAGCTATAATATTGTTAGCGTTTTTCTTCAGTTTTGTTATATTGGTGTGTATGTTTGTATAAGTATGTATGTTATGCATTAATTTGTTTGCAAGATTTTCACTATTTTAGCTTTTATTGCAAAGCTGAAAGCATATTGGCATGTGGATGTGTTTTCTGCTTTTCTTTTTTTGCTTGCTTAAGATAGCCTAATTATATTCGGTATTAAATTATTTTTCATTGATTTCATACATAATTTTCTGCATTTGCAATGGTATATTAAATTGTTTTTGTTAATTTAAATTCAAGTCTTATTTTTCAAAATTTTTATTTTATTCTTTTGGTTATTATACTCGTATAATTGCTTTATTTCTACTTTTAATATAAATCATTTAATATTAATTGCATTTATTGTTTGTAAATCATAATTATTATACTCGTATTTGAATAAATGTACTAATACAAATTGTATGGTTTTGGTGTTATTTGGTTGTATATTCCATTGTTTCGACTTGACTTATGCTTCTCTATATATAACTAAATACTATTCCTTAAAAGATATATATATATTTTTTTTTCAAATTGGAGAGGATGCGTATGCGTTGGTTGGTAATGAGTTTATTTTTTGGTATGGTGAATGGTATAGTGAATTGTGCTGTCTATGTATGGGTATATATTATATATGACTTGTTCTTCTTATTTTGAGATATATGTATATGAGTTGCGTTACAATAAATGGTTGCTCACGCGAGAGCCCAATTGGACAAAGAATCAAATTCGTCCATTTTGATGCCATACAGAGGAAAAGCAGAGGGTGGGGAAAACCGAGCAGGGGAAAAAAGAGAGAAGGGTCTTTAGATTGGAGAATGGCGAGCAAACGGTGGCTACTTACATTTGCATTAAGCGCTTCAAACTGCTGATGAAATTCACCAGGTGTGTATACATAGATACGATGAGTACATTCTGATAATTTTGGTACACACTGGGGTATAAATGAGTTCTGACTAATGGCTCTCGTGTTTATAATCAAACTACCTGCATTACTACGCTAGAGCTTGAACTGCTGATATTAATTTTATTTATTTTATGTGATCTCTCAGATTTTGCAGTGATTTTTGATATTTCAAACTTTTCTTATTTGAGTTTACTATACCATATATGTATGTTTGCAACGCCGGTCTGAGCTATTCCACGAAGTTGGTACAGCAAATAAACATACTTAAGAAGCGCTGCTTTGAGTCGTGGCATTAGTTTCTGGAATTGAGCGCGATTATTTTAGAATGACAACATAATTTGATTAAATGCTCATTTTGAAAACATGATTTGCTAATTAAATTCTTTTTTTTAATTTTTAACAAACGGTTGTTCAAAAATAAAATTTTAAATATGTATTTGTTACTGTGCTAAATATTTGAGGTGGAAGTATGTGGCAGGAACCAATAATTTGTCGTGTGCAGTATTTTTTTTTAAATTAAATAAGCGTCAAAATCCTAATAAAGTGGTATCTGCCAAATATTAGAAACATTTTTGAAGTAGATAAAATTCGTAGGCCTACCTTAAATCAAATAAAAAATTGTAAAGTATATTTTAAAAATTTTCTAATTATGTTTATAAATACATATATGTAGATATGTAATACATTTTTTATGCCATAAAGTAGTGATGGGCAAACTCAGCACATTTGCACTGTGCAGCAGCGCGTGCTTCTGCGTGCGTAAAAGTGCTAGGTGAAGGGGGATAACAAAGCACAGGGAAGAAACAGAAAAATTGAGCGAGTTGTGCCTGTGTTTGTATCCTGAATGAGAGAGCAATTATTCAAGAATTCTTACCAGGGATGCCAACTTTTAACTTCATATCAACAATTTTTAAAAAAAATAGGTTTTTTGATAGATTTTCCTTCAATATCTAAATTAAATACATATTACACTTTCTATTATAATAATGAATTAAGGTAATAAACAACAATAAACATGCAATAAACATTTCAAAAGTTCGCGTAATACTGTTTTTTAATTGCTAGATGTAAAGAAGATTAAGGCCTCTGAAAATATTTCATTTCAGAATAAATTAAAATCTTACATATTGGAAAGCAATGACAGTTAAAGCTTCAATAAATTGATCACTGCATATACTGACGAATCTGTAAATTATGCACACTTATCTTATGATTACTTAAATGGTTTTTGAGTTCGGATATATTTTTTTTAATTGAGCTAAGAAATACAGCTTTTCAAGTTTTTTAGCAATTACTTTATAGACCTGCAAACTCCCTTTAGTTACCGAAGTTTGTTAAATGTTTTAGAATTTTTAGCTACTGAATGATACCATTTTTTCTTTTATTTGTCATAAAAAATGGACGTGATTGACAACTAATTTCGTCCATCTAAATCCTATACACTCTGATATGCACAACTGCGTATAAAAATAAACAACCAAGAGTATATACATATGTATATAAATCATAAATAATAAAATCAACAATGCCCAAAATTTATTCCCACATTTAACATCTGCGGCAACTCTTACTCATAAGTTTTGACATTTCATAAATAAAATCGGTTTTTTCGTAATTTCTGCACTTTTTGACGATATTTTTTGAGACCGTAAGTTATGTATTATTTTCGCATAAAAACCCACTAATATTAAATGTATTTGTATGTTGTGGACGCAGTGAAAGTGCTGAAAATTATATTTAAAAATTTGAAACGGCGAACGTCAAAACAAAGTGCACAGTGTTCAACTGCCGATAAAAACATAAATTTATTTCAAAAGTTAAATAAAATATTAAATATAAAACATTTGGTTCAACATGACCTCAAATAAAAGAAAATTGTTAAATTTTAATCCGAAGTGGAATGTAACTTTTTTATGCAAATATGTAGACGGAGAATCACAATGCCTTGTATGTGAAAAACGTGTGATGTGCAAGGTTTTTAACATAAAGAGACATTATGAGCTGCATAGGAGCGAATATGATAAATATGTAGGAGAAGAAAGGAAAAGTATATAGAAATCCTTAAGTCTAAACGAAGAGCCCGATTCGATAGCGGTAAGACATGTGCCAAATTACAGAAGGCCGGGAAAATTCAAAATTATTAAAAATTTTTTAAATTTCTTAGGAAAGCGAAGATTACGTTGTAGATGCAAAGCGTGCAACTTATGAAATCGCGTTAAACCTTGTTCGTGAGAATCGTGCATTTTCGGATGGCGAATTGGTGAAATCTTGCATATTAAAAGCAGTAGGAATTTTATCCTCGCAGTTAAAAGAGCGTATAAAATCATTTACAGCGATTTCATTGGCTATTGACGAGAGTACAGATGTATCCGACATAGCCCAATTAGCGATTTTTATCCGAGGAGTTGATGCCCACCTAAATATATGTGAAGAACTTTTGAACATTATTCCAATGAAAGGGACGACTAAAGGTGAAAATTTATTTCAATGCGTTAATGATTGTGCTGAACGCATGGGTGTACCATGGCGAAAAGTGGTTTGCGTTGCCACCGATGGTGCGAAATCCATGAGCGGATCAAAATCAGGCCTTATTGCGAGAATTCGGCAAAAACTTGTGAATGAGAATTTACCCAATAATTTAATTGCAATTCACTGTTTTATACATCAGGAGGCTCTTTGTGCGAAATCCTTTTCTTTACAAAATGTAATGACGGTCGTTGTAAAATGTGTCAACTTATTACGTGCTCATGGGTTGAATCATCGCCAATTCAGAGACTTTTTAGAATTTTGTGAAAGCGAACATACAGACATCCCATATTATAGTGAGATCCGCTGGTTAAGTCGACTATCCGATACTAATTTAAGAAATATATTGCGTTTAGCTGCAGCGCAAGAGGTGTCTCCCAATATAGAGATACTAACAAAAAAACAATAATAAATTTTAACATATATTTATCCTTTATTCTTTTGAGCAAACATTATTTTACTAGTTATGAAAAGCTTTCATTCGAAAATAGTTTATTTTAAATGTTGAAAAAAATATTTCGAAATAATAACTATTTATTTGAAATTAAAAAATGTGTATGTACTTGGTCATACTGTGCGCATTGCTATATGCGTCTGATTTGAATATGAGAGCAAGTACCCACTCTACTAAGATAATTTCCTCAATGTTTTTTGAAAAAATCCCCTATTTTTTATGGAAACATGTTTTCCCACCAATGCCAGGTAACTAAATTGTCCTTTTTAACAACATAAAATTTATAACATGCATTGTTTAAATAAAACATGGCTGGTTGAGATTACTGTTTGCTGTTGTTACCAGCATTTCTTTAAAACAATTCACTAACATAAAGACATACGATATACATACATACTTATATGTAAACGAAGACAATTTTTTCATTCAGAAAAATATACACCGATTTTTCAGTACAAATTTTTCTCCACATAGTTTGAAACTATGAAACTTTGACATGCGAATGTTGTTCTTGATTATAAAATCGCCTATGCTTCTTGATTACAAAAATTATAAAAGTAAATAAAATAGAAATTTGCAAAGATGATGTTAATATTCAAAGAAGCGTTTCCAATAAAAAAAACGAATAGTATTTTATTATTTAATATGAACGATCTAGCAAATCCCAACACTTCAAAATCCCCTAACATGGAATGAAGTCGCCTTATCTGGTAACTTTGCTATTAGCAAAGCTTCACTCTCTTTTTTACAAACACATATGCGTTGCTCAGAACTGATTAATATACGTACACGCCTATTGCTTACCCTTCTGATGTAAGTTTGTCGCCCCCTCATCTAGCACTTTGCTAGCACGCTCTGCTGCGAGCGTGCCACTCTGCTGCCCGTCCCTACCATAAAGTATAATTTTTATTAAATATCTAAAATATAATTCCAAATTCGAAAAATTTTAGTAAGTTAAAAAAACCGAAGTAGAAAATAAACAAACTTTATTTGACAGATTATCTAAAAAAATATAAAAAAACTCTATATTAAATTTTTGCTACAGTTGGAAAATTTATAATTTTTGCAAATAGCTTTGTACGCGAATGATAATTAAAACTTTCTGGCAAGCAATGGAGCGCGTAAAGGTGAAACTAAAGATTTACATCACTCAAAATCATTTTTTGTTTAGTAAAAACATTATTTAAACCAAAATTGGATCATTTATTATGCATAAGTGCATACTCGCACAAAGTTAGCACGGGAGGAATCATATGCGTTTTATAGTTTTCGAGTCAAATTAAAAACCGACGTACTAAAAAAGTTTTCACACAGAGATATCCATTTGTACGGGAAAGCTTTAGTTCAGATTCCTAGCTGTTGCTGCAGGGATCCTGTGACTATCTAAAGCGCGGTTTTGTATGCTACTTGTCGACCATGAATCGATAATTGATAAAATTTAGATGTGCCTGGCATATGCTTTATAGATTCGCAAGGATGGAATTTTCGATTTTTTGCAATTATTTTGGACGGCAAAATCTGTGAAAATGAATATTGATTAGAAGGATCCTTTTACGGTACGGTAATGTATTTTTATTGACGGCCGCCGTAGTCGAATGGGTTGGTGCGTGATTACCATTCGGAATTCACAGAGAGGTCGTTGGTTCGAATCTCGGCGAAACACCAAATTAAGAAAAACATTTTTCTAATAGCGGTCGCCCCTCGGCAGGCAATGGCAAACATCCGAGTGTATTTCTGCCAAGAAAAAGCTCCTCAAAAAAATAGCTGCCATTCGGAGTCGGCTTGAAACTGTAGGTCCCGCCATTTGTAGAACAACATCATGACGCACACCACGAGTAGGAGGAGGAGCTCGGCCAAACACCTAACAGAAGTGTACGCGCCAATTATTTATTAATGTATTTTTATTGAATGGTTTTATAGATAAATAATAAGTTAATGTTGTGTAAAAAACTCGTGAAACTTCAATAAACTTTGTTCAAAATAAAAACTAGTTAGTTTTACTCTCAAATTGTTCTCAAATACCGTAGCTACCCTGTAGTTTAGCATGAGTTGCTGTGATAGATACCCTATGATCAAAAAGTACCGGCAAGGTGATGTTGACTGTTGACTTCGATTGTCAAGGCGTAGTGCACCATGAGTACCTTCCATCGGGCCAGACAGTCAATAAAGAATATAATTTATCCGTTTTGAAGCGTTTGAGAGATGCGGTACGTCGCAAACGGCCGAAAATATGGACAAACAATTCTTGATGATAACGCGCTACCCCACCGAGCCCACATTGTGGTGGATTATTTGACCAAACACCAAATAAATACCATCGTGCAAGCGCTGCATTCACCTGATATGACCCCGTGTGACTTCTTTTTGTGTCCCCAAGTTGAAGTTACCACTTCGTGGAAGGAGATTTCAGTCGATAGAGTAGATCAAAGAGAAGGAGCTGAAGGCCATCCCTTCGACGGCCTACTAGGGGGGCATGGAGGATTGGGTTAAACGTTGGCACATGTGTGTTGCTTCAGACGGGTCATATTTTGAAGGAGAATAAATAAATAAATTGAATATATTTGCCTAAAATTTAACTCTGTTTTGATTTATTTAAAAATTCCCGGTACTTTCTGATCATAGGGTATATTTAATCAAATTTTACCAATATTTGGCCCAAATTTGAAAATTTGTGGAGAAATTTGGTAGAAATCTGTTAAGCAGTTTGGAGAGCTGTACCGAAAATCCGAAATAGGACATTGTGATCCTGGTAAAATTTTCCAAAGTTTTTTTTGGCTTCGTGCAACTTTTGCAACACCTAATTTTCTTCATCTCTTTAACTTAATTACCAAGGTGACTTACAGTAAGCCAAGTTTACTTGTAATTATTTCAATATGTTTTTATATTCGCATTCCCAGAAAATAATTAAACATTTCGCTTTAAAATCTCAAACAATTTCTATCAAAGATGGCGTGACACGAGATTTGGTAACATGGTAACACTAAAAACGATTCGTAGGCAAAATAAAAATACAGCCGCCCTTGACTAGACGAGTTTCCACGTTTACCGCACATTATATACCATTATTGTTGCTAAGTTTTTCTTAAATGTATTTTTTTTTTCTTGCACATAAATATTTTCCAAAATGCTAAAACAAGTCGAATTCTCAAGAAGAAGGGCTTCCCACCTGTTACTGTTTATGGCGAACGATTCTGCTGTACCAGGGTTCCCATAAGTTCGATACTAAAAGTGTGCATATTCGATAAAAATCGGACCATTTTAACTATGCTAAATATAGCCTTCAATGCCATACAAAAATAATTTATTTCTTTTTGCTGCACTTCCAAGTATCGCATATAACTACAAAGAATAGGGCTAACCTGCAATTCAATACCGGCAAAATCGCGAAAATTGTACTCAAATTCCACATCGCGGAACTTTTCAAGAAATTATATAATTTATATATAAGGCCCGATACAAATCTTGAAATTTTGATTAAGCTTTTCTGAAGGATTTTGGCTAGCTGAAGCTAAATCTGAACTCAGAATATTTTCTAGATATTTTGGCTTTTATGTATATGGCGGGACATACTTCTAGAAACTGACATTTGGAAGAACAAACAAAATGCAACTGCTTCGAGATCTCGGAACACGCTTTCTGGCTAATCTAATTAAATCTAGTGACGTAGAGTGGGATGGTAGTGAAATTTATTAAGGGGACTCTGATACCAGCTTCAAAGGATTTTAATGTCTCTCAATTTTGGAATTGAGTGGTCCAGTGTTGTGTCAGCAACCATTTTTAGTTTGTTACCTCATATTCACATATGAATACAAATGTACTTGTAGGGAACAAAATGCGTGTACGTAATATAATGTATAGATATTTCGGTTTTATAAATTGGTTTATTAATGTGTATGTCTTTTTTTGTGTATAGGGGTTCTTTTGTTGTGTGACCGGGCGTTCAATCTCTTGAATTATTGTGGCGCGCCCATGAGCTCAGGATTGCGTATGCCGGCTAATTTTACTGGTTCCCGCAATGACTATTTTCTTTTCACGTAAAAAAAAATATTCAGGGAAACCAAGCTCGTATGTTTCAATCTAGACTTTCCAGAGAAATATATTAGTTCTAACCTGACAAATACTCACAGAATATTTCCATGACATCCAGTTCTTTGATAGAGTACGTAAAGGCGGCCACAGAAAAGGAGCTATATGAGGATAAGTACACATAAGAGGGCGCGTTACCGACCTTTTACTTCAAATTCATAATCAGTTTCAACAGTGATTATGTTGTGAGTTTCATCAGTCTACTATGCGACAAGATAGAGCGTGGATCGCTTCCACTATGGCAGTGTTGAAAGTGATAGTTATATTTATTTAATTGTGAGTATTTCAGAAAATATTAATTGCCGTGAATTCCATACTAATAGAATATTTTTGAAGTTACTTTTTACTACTATTCATCACCATTCCTCGAGCTCCGTTGCGGAGCATAAGGCCAAAGCAAAATTTTCACAGTTCTGTTGTTCCCTGCTTTTGATTTTACTTCCTACCAAGTAAGGTTTTTGTTCCCAGCTTTTATTTCAGTTTCGATGCACAGGCGCCATGAGCCCCTAAGTCTGCCTCGGCTCTGCTGACCCTGGATTCCAGTCTAGTGTTTGTCTGCTTATCTCCGTGTCTTCCTCGCAGTCTATGGCTAAGCCACCAGCACTTGCACTCTCTGATTTCTTTGGCGAGTGGTTTTTGCTGGCATCGTTGGTGCAAATCGGCGTTCGATATCCAATTGTATGGCCACCAAATGCGCAGGATATACCTCAGGCTGCGGTTTACAAGCATTTGCAGCTTTTGAACGGTTTTTGTTGATAGGCAGCTTGTTTCACAAGCAGACTTAACATTTGTAGTAATGATTCGAAGTTTGGTATGCCATTTAATTTTTGCACCCTCCATTTGTCATGAATTCGCCATCATGCCAAGATATTGGAAGCC
This sequence comes from Anastrepha fraterculus, assembly GCA_037575425.1. Taxonomy (NCBI): domain Eukaryota; kingdom Metazoa; phylum Arthropoda; class Insecta; order Diptera; family Tephritidae; genus Anastrepha; species Anastrepha fraterculus. Next base: position 20,582 of record JAYXIM010027632.1, read on the forward strand.
GCTCACTTTATCAATACAGTTCTCTCCAATATTGAAGGATGCGTCATTCACATTTATCGCCAAATATTTTATTTGGTTAATATTAAAATAAAAAAATATAAAATACTTTGTAAAAAGACGTGGATGGTTTATCAGTGAAATACTCAGCTTGTAAATAGAAATCTAATAATTTGAAGGACAGCAAAGTCATCATCGCGTGGTTTCAATTACCCAAAAAGTTAAAAAAATGGGTTTTCTACAAATTCGACAACATCGATTGAAATTCAAAAAACTAGTAATACCTTCTTATAGCATTTAAACCTACATATAATATTTGAATACCAAATATCTCGAAAACAAGAGCTAACCTAGAAAAATGGTTAGCACTATTGGATTCAAATTAGGGGGGTTTCCGCTGTACCGTGCGATTAATAGCTCCAAAGTTATAATTGATTACACTGTGAAAACTTGTTTTTCAAAATTATTCAAAGACATGGCTGGAGTGACGGTTTCGCCCAATTTTGGATATGGGGAATCGCACTGCATCATTAGTTTTTCAAGTTTCCTGCACGCCTTCACACAAATTTTTGTTTTTAATTTTGAATATCAATTCTTTCTAGTTTTTGGATTGCAACTGCCTGCTATTTTCATTCTTATGCCTTTAAAAAATTTTTGCTCAAATACTTGGTGTTGCTTATAACGTCAAAATCACGAGACATAAATATTTTTAAACCTGAAATTGGTTTGTTTATTACATATGTATGTACGTACGTATATTGCAATGTTTGAATTTCGAAGATTTTCTTTTTAAATATGAATAGGTGTTCAATAAGTTCAAATTCATTTTGCTACGTACATATGTGACCAATATACGTATGTATGTGACGGTTTATCTATAACAAGAAACGTCGACTGGGAGCCAAATAAGATTTGCACATCCGGTGCCAACAATTTAGTACATATGTACATTGGTCGAAAAGGTTATACGAAAAATTGGGGTTCGGAGTGCTAATTATTTGGATGAATAAACAAATTAATTGTTTTAACAACTCCTACGCAAGTGTAAGCAAACTTTCCAAATAAAGGAAAACCAACAAAATATCAAAAAGCGTTTTGTCTGCTGACACACTACTGTCACACTATAGACGCCGACTTTCCACCAACTTTAGACACCGTGCCAGGCGATGTTCACAGAACATTTTCGATATGTTACGATTATTTCAAAGGACGTACAAGTATATAGTTATCGGGAGGGGCAGGAAGAATGCTTAGCGCTTTTCGAAAATGCTTTAGGAATCTGTAATTATATACCTGGTTAGATGGGGTATATAAACATTGAGTATAAACCGAAGCAATGGCGTTTATTCAACGACTCTTCGAAAAAAAGTTTAAACGCAGTGTGTCAATACATAAACAATTCCAACGCTGATAGCTATAAGTACTAACTCTATGAAGACTTATGAGTTGATAAAATTAATCTTAAATTGTGTAAACTATACGCATTACTAGTGCAAAATATGCAGTGCCAGTGCAAATAGCGCGATTGGATGACAATAATCGATTCCAAACAAAATTACGTGAATTTTGAATAAAACCATAAAGATAATTTTGGTCTACACCTTCCTTCAGAGTCAGACGAACATGGGGAGAGACTTCATTAGATTGCCGCTCCTTTAGAGTCCTGGTGTTCTTTTGAAAAAACTTCACTCCTTGCTTGCTGATGCTGGAACTTAATTGTCGAAAATGACGAAGAGTAATACCTCTGAAGCAGAGAGTAATAGCTTCATTTTATAATTAAATATAATTCTTTCTATAACTACAATACTTCTTTCGGATTTTCCACCTAAAAGTGTTCAAGACTTATTCTTTAGGGTTTGATATGCTTATAAAAGTTAAGGCCTGTGATATTCTGAACAACTTTGCTTCATATATTTTGTCGAAAAAATCAACCAGACAAAAGTTGGAAACCATATAATAGAGTACAACACTTGAAAAATTGCCCTTGGAGATAAAATTAAAAAAAATATATAAATATACAAAATGCTGTATGAAGTTAAGCAGAAAACTTAAAAATGCGTTTCTCCATTTTTGAAAAAGAGGTAAACCGTCCCTCCGCCCATGTCTTTGAATGCCGCTATAACAGTGTTGTAAATTTTACGTAAATATAAGGGTGGTACCATACCAATTTAACAACATATATTTACCTTCACAAAGTCTACCATGTGTATCCATATCCCGCCGAATTTTAATAAGGCGTAACCTAGGTATAGTTTTTTTGAAAATTATAGCTCACTAAAAATTTTATGCCTTTAGCTGTTGATACGCCCTCTTGCCCGCACCCGCTTTTATGTATCCTAGCATACAATGGGATATCATGGAAGTAGTCGATGTGTGTTTGCCAAGCGAGAACCGGTGTATGGTATTCCACTAGAGCATCAAGATTGAAATCTCAGTGGCTGATTTGCCTATATCTCGTATATGGGAAAATAAAATAGTCATTGCTGGCCCCCTTAAAATAGTTTGCGTAGTCAATTTCCAACCCCGGCTATTCTGATCGATAATACTATGTTTTAGAAGGCACCCCGATGTAGACGTTTTTTTACCTGGGCACCCCTTATATACGTAAATATTTATATACATATCTGTATGTATATAACATTTAATTTGGTATTGAATTTTATACTCTAAAATATATGTGACATTGTATACAATATATTCCTTTAATATCTTAAAGTAATAATAGCTAATAAGTATTCATAAATAATATTGTTCTTGTGTTTTGTATTTTGCATTTTCTGTTGCTCAATCTCAAAATGTCGTTGTATTATTTAGGCTCTAATTGTTGTTTGTCGTCATTGACATCTTCATTTTACTTATAAATTTCTACATCCGGACACATACATACATATGTGTACATATGTATGCATGAAGGAGTATGTTTCCAGCAGTTATTTATTTGTTTCAAAATTTTTTATTTTAATAATTTAAGATTTTTGCATTTTATATACATTCTTGGAGTTTGAAACATCATCATCACCATCACCTACAACTATATATATCGTTACCAGCAAATCGTTTTTTAATCCTGCGATTTTTCAGGCAATAAATTATGATTTATAACTTGGTTATTTACAAACTTTCTTACATACTTTAAAATTGTATCGCCTATTTCACTTCGCTAATTAATTACTTTTTACTAACTTAATTGACAATTAATCATCCAAACTGTTGAAATGCGTGCAATTGTATTTATTTATTTTTCAGCATTTCCTTTACTCTACTAGTATATCTTATATAAGATTTATAATAGTTTTAGTAATAATAACTGTTTTCTTTAATGCTTTCAAAATTGTCTTTTATTGCTCTAAATATCATTGCTCGCATCTATGTATATATGTATGTAAGAATATTTTGGTTTGTATTTGCGTGGTTTTGTTTGTTTCATGCCAGTGTTTTCTATATTTCCAATTGCTTCCAGTTTCAATTTGTTTTTAATTTGCAAATCAAATAATATTTCAGCTTACTTCTGTATATATATGTAAGTATATATGCACATACGTACGTGCATATATATTGAACCAAGTTCCTCTATTGCTCAAAATTACTTGTATATGTTTTTTTGAAATTGCATTAAAAGTAACTTTTTTCTCACGTTGTTATTAATTGAAATTTGCTTAAGTTATAAATTAAAAACGCAGCTTGTGATTTCTTTGTAAATCAATGTAAAGATGTATGCATATTAATAGCTGTTTAATTAATATTATATTTATATATTTAGTTTTTATTATATACTTTATTTACGCTTAAGTATTGTCCTTGTGATATGTTTCTAAATATTTGCTCTCAATTTTCTTATTTTCGAGTAATTGAATGTAAATACATACATAGTAGAGTTAAGAAGTTGAATCAGTGAAAATTACTTAGACTACAATTGATAGTTTTTCGGCAAGAAAACCGGCTTAGGTTAAGTTATGTATGAATGTTTCTCATTTACAATTATCTTCCTTTAAAACAATGCGCAACTTAAAAACAACAGATTCTACAAAAAAAAATAATAAATAAACGGCCCTTTAATCAATGGCAAAAGAACTTCCAAAATTTACATTTATTTGGAAGCACATAAAGTGTATTAATAACATCGCGTTACTACAGGGAATCAGTGTCCTTCTCCTTTCCTCGCCTCCTCCTCTTTCAAAAGTTCCGAGTTGCATCAAAAAAAGTTGCCCTGTATGAACGCGGTAATTATACCTTGCTTACCTAGCACACCTAAACGTTGGACTTCTTTCTTTGGGGTTATTTGAAAGAAAAGGTGTACGTCGATAAGCCAGCAACAATTCAAGAGCTAAAGGATTACACAATTATGCCTCAGCGTCATCGAAAATTTGGACCATCGGATGGAGGTGTGTCGCCGAGGCCGCGGCGGCCATTGGCCGATAATTTGTTCCATACCTAATTGAGCCATACCAATATTATCATAATGAAGAGAAATAACAATAATTTCCTAAAAAAATTGTATTTTATTCAAAATCAACACCGGCCCTTGAAACTTAACCACCCTTTATAATCGAGATTTTGATATTCTAAGACATGGCGAGGGCTCAAATGACCGTTGGATGTATCTAAAATGTTTGTATTTATTTCTTAAATTACACCCGAATACAGTACAAAATCATTCACAGAAAATGAAATTATTGAACTCCTGCTCCAACATTTGTTATATGTAATAAGCATTTTCATGCATTTACTAGAGCGCCTATTTGTCTTCTGTAATATGGAATACAAACACCGTTTTTGGTCTAGAAAGACGGTTGCGTTAATCGGGATTAACGTCTTAATTTGGAATTATTTCAGGAACTAAGTGCGGAGTGACAACTAGACGTAATTTTCATAATTTAAGCGGATTAGTGGAATTTTCGATGGCAACATTGCCGAAAAATGCCGGTTAATATCTATTGTGAATGAAAAATAATGAAACTTTTAAAAATAAGAAAACGGGATGCATTGCTAGTTTGCACTAACATTTTTCAAATTACATTAATTAAATAAATTATTATTTCTTAGTGTCAGGGCAGCTAATACCCGTAGTTGTTGCCTGCAGTCCATCTTTTACTGACAAACTATCCAATAAGCAAATCAGCTGTTCATTAACCCGCGTAACAACCGTTTGCCACACTACAATTTTAATCGGAATTAACGGCGCGGTAGTCGCGATTAACGCTGCCGACTGTTAGGCTATTACTTTCTCTGTCTATTAAACTATAGAGTGAGCAAACTAAACACTCTACAGAGAAAGTAATAGCCTAAACAGCCATATCCATTTCTAACACTTTCTTCGTTACACGAAAAAAAGGTTTCGGAGCAAACGTTGGTAGTGAATAAAAAATCTACATTTTGCACGGCTTTTGCCACCTTGCTAGAAACACATGCAACACTAACACCTGCTTTCTTTATTTATATTATTTTGATGATCGAATGATGTGCATGATATTTTATTTATTTCAATGAGATTACACTTGACGTTCACGCAAATTTGGTCAAAGCGCCGTGGCAAAGTAAATACTCGTATTATTTCTGTGAGTTGAAAAACTTGCCTTCGTGGCCAAATAGAAAAATGCACTCCTTGTGCACCACACATATGTGGTGTGTACATACATAGACATTTTCCAGCGCTGTTGTGTAACATAAAATTCATGTTGCTATGGACGGCAGCTACTTAATCAACCGAAAAAAGCCATGTGTGTAGAGAACTTGAAACAAAATCCTAATATGCGCTAGCCATTCGATACGTATTTAAAATACATGAATTGTAAAAATAAAGTAGTAAAAATGCCAGGTTCCGACTTTTCCCAATTTTCCAACCGTCTTTGTAATTTTCTTTATAAGCCAGGTTTTCTTCGAATTTTATCGGTTTTAATTTTGTAAGTTATTTGAAGTTGAATGTATGTATGTATTATTTTGGTAAATTGCTATTCTAAGTATATTATTTTGATAATAGTTTAGTTAAAGTTTATGCATTTAATATCAAGTTTATTTGCCTTCTTGGTACTAGCATGTATTTTGCTTTACTTTTAAAATATATGTATATGAAATACTCTAAAAAAATATCAACTGCTTCTCATGCCTTCTATTACATTATATACGAGTATATTGTATATACATATATATGTAAATTGTATAATCATGTATGTATGCAAATGTACATAAGTACCTAAGTATATATATGTATGTATATATAAAACATGCGTGAAAATTGGCTTTGATCTTAACCGAAGATCTCTATAATCTCAAATAATCGGCGCTTTGAATTCCACTCAGCTAATTGAGCCTACTTAAAGTGTTTCTGTTTGTTGATTTGTGAATTAACTATACTTTTCGCTTTTAATACATTGCACTACTCACTGGGTTTTTAATAACTTTGTGGTTGTTAAATTTTCACTATGAATATATCAAATGCTCACCTACCTTAAGTGCCAACATAACACACTTTCTAATTTGAATCTCTTATTAATAAATCCTAATAATATTTTGTTGATAATAATTTCAATATTAATAATTTTGTATACATATGTCTATATATATATATATATATATATAGATATATAGAATTTCTACTTATGTTCCATAATATTCGTTGCATGGGATTTTTACTTAAAGTTGGTAGGTTTTGTATTGTTGCTTAATTGCTTTTTGCAAAATTTACAGCTTCTGCTTATTTTTTCTTCCTTTACGTTTTCCTTTAACTATCGAACTTTTTCTATAGAAAAACTACTTTTACGTGTTTTAATCTTAATTACCATATCGATTGTTAAAGTTTTGAATGCTTCTTGCTTTTTTAATGTTTTACAAAAAAAAAAAAAAAAATTCATGAGATTTGCTTTTGAAATTATCTTACTGTGCTCTTTTAGGCATAACCCTTCTAATTACCGTTATTCGTTTTATTTCTTTTTCTCAGCTCTCGGCGGCTATGCTACGACAATATCTTCGTCGTTGTCATCACTGCTTTGAACGGTTGGTGACTCGCCTTCTTCGCCTTTGCCTCTATCGCCTGTGCTATTACCCCCGTACAAATCTGCTGCGTCTTCGATACCCATGACATCCTTGAGACATGATGACTCCAGATGCTTGTTTAGGTAAGACTTCAGAGCGAATGTTTTGTGGCAACGTTTGCATTCAAAATTTTTGTCGATCGAATGCGTTTGCATGTGGGCTCGTAAATTGGAACGGTCAGCGAAGGCTTTGCCACAGTGCGAGCAAGCATACGGTTTCTCCCCGGTGTGTGAGCGTAGATGACCTTGTAGCAGCCATGGTCGTGAAAATAGTTTCCCGCAAATGTCGCAACTGTGCGAAAGTTTGTGGGTCAGTAGATGCATGGCAAGAGCTGGCATGGAAACATATGCTTTGCCGCAAGTATTGCATTTTTTTGCCGATTGAGAATCGAGCGAGCGGTGCGTTTGCTTATGGCGTGAAAGATTACTAGAAGTCGCGTACTGTTTGCCGCACTCAGAGCATTTGTAGCTGCCACGTTTCTTTTTCACATAGGAGTCGGTGTTTGTGACGTTGGAGTCAAAAGTACCAACTGCATGTGATTCTATTGGTTCTTTGCCACAGCGGCTCGCTTTGGTGCGACCATCCAATATATTAAGGCCGAGTTTGTCGGAATGACTTATTTTTGCATCGGATGCTTCTTCAGTTGGCATTGTCGAAGAACGTCGTGTCTTGTATGCACCTGGCTCATCGATCCACAACTTAAGTGTTGGTTGATAATTCGAGTTAGAGTGGCCCGAGTCCGAGGAGGATGACATATCGATGTCAATATCGGATGAATGATCTGAATTTGGTGGAGTTAACGGCGAGCAGTTTTCTGAGTGATCAGGCGTGTTTGCGCCTGTGTGACTGTCGTATGAGTTGCTGTTGCCACTGGTTATATAACGTATTTTTGGCGGGCCTTGGCCAAGGGACGCTGCCGTGTGTGGCGGCGTTGGGACCTCTTGTACAGTGAATATGGTAAAATTATCCGCGGCAATTGTGGCAGCACAGAGTGGTGGGGGAACGACTCTCTGCTGTTTGGAAGCACTGGATATCTCATGCATGATGGGTTTTTGTTGTGTTTGGTGTTGGAGTTGATTTTGATGGTGCGCTGTGCTGTTGGGGTTGTGGTTAGTTGACGACTCCTGATGCAGGATAGTGACGACACAAGGCGGGGTTAATGGCGGTAGACTTTGCGATAGTGAAAGTAGATCGTGGGCTGCTTCGGTCTCCTCGATACTGCGTTCGCGATAAAATGCCGGCAATGTTGGTTCCTGTTTGATCATAAACGATGGCGTGTGACTCGAAGGTTGACTGGTATTGAGGCCGCCTGCAGGTGGTGCATAGAATATAACTTTTCCATCTTCTGTGGGCGAACGACCGCCAGGGGTTGAATGAGAGATGTTGCTGGTATTAGAGGTGTTGGAGTTGTTATGCCTGGCATTCCAATTAACTACGTTACGACGTTGTTCCAGCTTTGCAATATCTATAATTAAAAGTGGATACCAATAAGTTTTAAGTTTGGCACGATATAGCATTAGTAAATCATGATTAATAAAAGTAACTGATGAATGATTTTCACATATTATAAGATTATTCAACAGGTTTTTAATCGCTGTATAGAGGGAACAAACTGTATGGTCGATTATATGACTTAAGGGTGAACCCCTCCCACCTATAAGAACCCATCTATTTGTATGACCGTCATCTATGTAGGTAAGGTATACAGTACTACTTAGTATAAGTATTGCAATTTTGTTCACGTAACGGTTCTATGCAATAGTAGAAAGAATCGGGAGAGATATAGGAATATGTACACCAGAAGGCTCAGAACGATGAGAGGAGTCGATTTGGCCATGTCTGTCATTCCGTCCGTTCGATAACTTGAGCAAAAATCAATGAATTTCAAAGAAACTTCTGACAAATATTACTCTCGTCCAAGGTGAATTGGTATTAAAAATGGGCGAAATCGGTCAACAATAGCGTTTACCCGCCATATACCAATAATTTTCCAAAAAGTAAGAAAAAGTGCTATCTATGTTATAAAGATGCAAAATTCATCACATTAGGTACAAATGCAAGGAAAATAAAATTGTGAGAAATAAACCGTGCCACAGCTACTACAAGAGCGGCTTAATAAAACTCGTCCGAGCTTGCTACATGTATTGCTCTTCACCTCATTTAGATCCCACATACATTAATGCCTTTATTTATTACCTTTTTCAACAAGAATTTTGCTTTCCACAACAAAATAAAACAAAAAATGTACAGTATTATGTCACCTTCAAACGCCAGATAAGTTTTTAAGAGGAGCTTTTTCATGGGAGGTTTGCCATTGCCTGCCGAGCGGCGATGGTGTTTCATGCTTGGGGGTTTGAACCTGAGTACCACTGAATCGTAGTCACACACCAACGCATTCGACTACGGTAGCTTTCACTTGTACTCTCACCTTGCTGATCCTAGTTTCTATCTCAAACCATAGAGTAAACTAAAAAATACCAAAGGGACATTCATCGGATCATATAAAGGGGTTTTTAATAAGAGGTGTTTTTTTGATATTAAAAAAAATGCTATTTTTTAATATACATAAATGATCGGATGGTTATTTCATTATAAAGAGGAAGAGGTGTGCCGTTAATAGTGGAAAATAATATCAGGCAAATGACCACCACGACCACGCTTACAGGACAACATCCTTTTCATGAAATTTTCCTGATGCCATATGTCCTCGATAGCCTCACGAATTCCATCTTTGAGGTATGGAATCGACCCTGGCCTGTTGGTGTAGACCTTCTCTTTCACGTGACCCCAAAGAAAAAGTCACAAGGTGTTAAATCACAACATCTCGCTGGCCAATTGTGATCACCTCTTCGAGAGATAACATGGTCCAGAAACTTTTCCCGTAAAAGATCAATGGTTTCGTTACTTGTGTGGCATGTAGCGCCGTCTTGTTGAAAATAAACGTTGCCCAGATTAAGACCATCCAATTTCGGCCATAAAAAATCGTTAATCATCTCTCGATAGCGCAAACCATTCACCTGTAACACCTGTTATTGGAAAACCCATTCTAGGAATAACACCTGAGTATATGGCGTAATAGTTATTAACAACACATATGAAATACCCGTACTGGTTCTTGAATATTTTTTTGAATACACACCAACTAGTACGGGCCACTTCGCATCAAACGGATTCCTCATCAACATCATCTTAAAGGAAATATTGGGAAAGGTGTATTATCTGGAACCAAACTTGAACTTATTTACAGATGGTTTGCAGTGTGGTGAAAGGTTTAAGACGGAGTATGCAAGAACTCATCATTAGTCAGAAATCAAATTATTGTAAGGTCAAGAAGGTCAACATTTACTCCGGTTAATACCTTAGATTATTATTATTCGGCCATAATGCAACCTCTGATGATCTATTGTACATGGCCGTAAGCTATAATTGGAGTCCCACCTCACCTTTCCAATTCATAGAAATGGCAGACGCTTTTTTCTTCATACCTGAGATTATAATAAAGACTACAATGTCCCAGGAATCTATTTAATGCTCTTCAGGTGAGAAAGAAAAAACTGTTTAGCCTGCCTCTGTCTCTGTCTTCCCAGTCTTTTATAAACTCCTTTATGTGCATTTTGTTGAGCCCAAAAAAGTTCTGTTTCGTAAAACATTGAAGTAGCGTATAGTTACGGTAAGCAGTCAACCTTTTTGTTGCTATCATAACTTTCATATCCTGGTACCAAGCCTAACAAAACATTGTGTGTTTTGCTTCCAATGGGAAAATTCTCATTTTCTCTGCTATGCCGACGCATAGTTTCTTGTAGTTTTTTGTCTACTTTTAGGTCACCATTTTAATACTCTGAATACATTAAAGGCATTTGATACTTCGGAGCATATCTCTTTTCCTTATTGGTCGATTCTGAATACTTTCGGTTCAAGCCAATATGAGTATCAGTATACGGTGATACTACTGAAGATTGCATTGCTGATAAAGTAGCTGAGTAAGGCACCTTTAATATTTGAGATTCCTAGCAATTACCGGTTGTCATTCGTCAGAATTTTTCCTATATCTTTATAATCCTATTATACTCTATTACCCGAGTAGAGACAATAAAGTTTTCAATTTTGATAAATTAAATTAAATTTTGATTAATTAAATTTAACATTACACTTGCTAATGTAAGCTCTAATGCATTGATTAATATGCAGATTTAATATCAGGTCAGTCCATAAGTTCGTGCGTTTTTTAAATATGGTTTTAAAATTAATAAAAAAGATGTTTAAAGTATTTATTAATCAATAATATATTTTCCTTCATTATTTACAATGTCTTCCCAACGTTTAGGCAAATTTTTAATTCCCTGCTCAAACAATTTTTTGTCCTTGGAGCCAAAACACGCTTCGATATCCCTTTTTTAGCTTCTTTTGAGGAGTAGTTCTTGTTACTCATATGGGATTGAAGTCAACAGAAAAGGTGGTAATGACAAGATGTAATATCCGGGGAGTCTGGTGGATGCGGCATTAGCTCCCATCCGAGCTCGTTCAGCTTGCCTAATGTTTGCCTTGCGGTATGAGGTCTTGCGTTTTCGTGGTGAAACAAAACTTTGCGTCTATTTACTAAAGACGGTCGATTTTTGTTAAGTGCCTCATTCAGGTTTGATAGCTGATGGGAATAATAATCCGCAGTTATCGTCTGGTTTGGTTCCAGAAGTTCATAATAAACAATACCGGCTATATCTCACCAAATAGACAGGAGTATCTTCTTGAGGTGAGGGCCATCTCTAGGGATCGGTTTTGGTGTTTTATTTTTATCTAATCATTGGCGTTTGCGAAGGACGCATTTTTCATCACCAGTAACGATACGGTTAAAAAACCTTTCATTTTCATGCCGTTGCAGCAACTGAGAACACACATTCACTCTCTGCTGAAGGTTGGCGACGCAAAGACTATGCGGAATCCATTTTCCCTGCTTTGAAACCTTTCCCAACTGAACCAGGAGCCTGTGAATTGTTCCATGCGATGAATTTAACCTCTGAGATATCATATCGACTGTCAAGTTTGGCTCGTGGGGCATCCTCCACGTCGCAGTTACCACTTCGGAATTTTGAAAACCCCTTTTGCGCAATCCTTACACTCACGGTATCCTATCCGTGAACAGTATTTATTTCTGCAGCAGCAGTTGTTGCATTTTTACCACTTTTATAAAAAAACACTTAAACACATTAAAATCACTTGTTGAATGCACAATATATCAAAGAAAATATAAATAGTTCCGTTATATTCCGCGAATAATCTTTTGTATGCAAAAATCGTACAAAAGTGAAATTATGGGTAAAATACGCACGAACTTATGGACTAACCTGATATATAAATACTTATTTAGATAACGGAGTTATGCGTTTGATCAGACCAACTCTCCTTAGATATTATCAACCGTTTTCGAATCTTTTGAAAATATGCAGCTGTCCTCAAATTAACCTTGTAAAATCGTTACCATTATTTTTTCCTCTCTCTGTTTCCTTTTTCTAACCTAAAGGATTAACACTCTGTATGTGGGACATCTCCATAACATAATCGAATCAAATCTGTTTCATTATTTTCAGGAATGAGCCAAAATCCCTGGAAGGTAGTACCAGTATATTAACTGTATTATTATACCTGAATATAATATATTATATTGTATAAAGAATTATAATCAGGGTATAGTTAGTGTTGTATTGATGCAGGCCGTAAACTTTAAGTGGCCAAGAATATATTTGAAGGGTTCGTAAGGTACAGTACAAGTCATGTTATGACCTTTCACACAGTTCAAAAATAGTTGGTTTCAGGTCTTCTAAGCAATTATTTAACCATTAAAAACTTTACGACATAAGACAGTATGATATTTATGACAACTTGTGTACCACCTAAGTATTTGGGAACTGGAACTTGTATCCTTTGTTTGGGTGCTTGGCCGAGCTCAATTCGTGGTGTGCGTCATGAAGTTTTTTACCGAGGGACTTACAGTTTTGTGCGAACGGCAAATGGCTTTTTATAAGGAGTTTTTTTCGTGGTAGAAATATAGTCGGAGGTTTGCCATTGGCTGCTGAAGGCGACCGCTATTAGAAAAATCTTTGCTTATCATTTGGTGTTTCATGCCCGGAGTTGCTAACAAATTTAAGTATATTATTAGTACATTATTTTAATTAGTATTTGATTTGATTATAAAAATGTATGTTTACTGTTGAAGAACTTTTACGTAAATATTGTATTAGTATATGTGTTTAAATTCCTAATTATGCTAACATACCATTCGAAATAAAATAACAAAATTAAAAACTGATAAAAAATCGAAATCCAAATTAACAAACTAACCAGACCTTCCAAAAGAATCATTAAGGAAAAATTAAAAGTCTTGTGGTACACTTCATTTGCTTAAGTTGCTAATCATTGGTTTATATTCACACATAAACTAAGTTGTGTATACGCCATGTCGACGTGATAACAAAATTCACTACATAATGACAACCAACGCTTGTGCAAGGGATAACTAAAATTTGGTTATAGGAAAATGCGACAGCAGCTTAAGTAAGCAAATTAAATGTATAGATTGAAGTACCAAAGAATATTTAATGTGCCGCGAGGGAGTTCCGAAGTGGAGTGTTCTACTGGGATTCAGTTCTTTTTCCTTAAACGATTATTTTAAACGAAGCGGATAGATGATTTTTAATACCTTTCCCATTCACAAATGGATGCTTCTGGTCAACAGTAGAGGTCCGAGTGGAGAGTTAAGTCCAATAATTGTAGCTTGTAGTGGATTATCCTCTTCGAATTCCATCGCGCTACTTTGCAAAATCTTCTTGATTGACCAGATTTTTCAACCCCAGTTACGAAAAAATAAGTCGATTCGGTCTGAAATATTTCTTCGTGCCCAGTTTTGTGACACCCACATATGGAGCTTATTCTCGAAACTTGAAGATTTCAGTTTTTGGGCAATTGAATCACATATTCGTCGGACTCCACGATTTCTATGATTGTATTACTATTTTCCAAGGTTACCTTACCAGAACATGATAGGTAGTAGAATATGGTGGTTCAATTCTTTATTGAATGGACAAGGAACAGGCTTAGTGTTTTGTTTGTAGCGTGCCTTAGCCATGAATGAACAATAAATTGAATCCAACTGCAGTTGGCCTTTAATACCAGTCTATAAATATTAAAAATTCGGCTTCCTTTACCCAGAAGTGGAAAGGAGTTTTTCATGCATCTTTATACTCGTATACAGGAAATCTAAAATCTTCAATTTTGATGATATCCGTCTCACCATTAAAATCAACTCTATTCGTACACTTAGTAATGCAGGCTCTAGTGTCTTAGCATGAAGGTTTCCATGTAACTGTCTGAATTTATTCTATGTCAGGGTAACATTTGAGGCATTGTTGTAATACTGAGAACTACCACCCATCTACACACAACTGCCTATGAATACATACACACATTTATATGAAGGCATTCACATACCAAAATTTGAGCACCGCTAAAGCCAAAGCAAGGCGTTAAGTTAGGCAACTGTAATCTTTTCACGAGCGCTGAGAATTAGCAGATTGTTGGAAAATAAAATTATACCGAACATTTTTGACGTGGGTGAAAATTTAACTAAATTGCAAATATTTACCTACTCCAAGCGTTCGTTATTATCAGAGATATTAAATATTTTATAAACAAAAAAAAGTTATTATTTTGTATTGTATTTAAATAGTTTTTGACTTTGTGTTTGTATTTTAAATACATTTTATAAAAAGTACTTCTTCTAATACTATATTATCTACTATCTACTACCATCCTATTACGTTTACTATTTTTTTCACTTTTTATACCCCCGCGCACCTCTGTACATTTTTTTGTTCTTGCAATGGATGAATGTAACCTCATAAAGTAATCGAGAAAGATATAGACATATTTATATGAAAATTTTTTCATTGGTGGGAAAAGTCGATTTAGCCATGTTTGTCTGTGCGTCCGCCTGTCCATCCGTTCGTGAGCAAGATAATGATACAAAATTAATAAATGTATTGCAATGAAACTTGGTATACATTTTACTCTGATATGGTTTGGTGGTGAACGAGGACAAAACGAAGTACCTCCTGTCTTCAAACAAACAGTCGCCACACTCGCGTATCGGCACCCACGTCACTGTAGACAGTTATAATTTCGAGGTTGTAAAAGACTTCGTTTATCTAGGAACCAGCATTAACACCGATAACAATGTCAGCCTTGAAATCCAACGTAGAATCTCTCTTGCCAACAAGTGCTACTTTGGACTAAGTAGGCAACTGAGCAGTAAAGTCCTCTCTCGACGAACAAAACAAACACTCTACAAGACTCTCATCATGCCCGTCCTAGCGTATGGCGCAGAAGCTTGGACGATGACAACATCCGATGAGGCGACGCTTGCACGTTGGCAACGGCGAATCAGGTTAAAAGAGGTTGGCCCCTGGAGGAAATGTCTCAAGAGACACGGGTCAGTTTTTGGCAGTTCACACTGTATTTCTCTGAGCTTTGGACAGATCTCTTTATCCGCAAACTGGAGTTTGAGGGTGGTGCCAGGGTAATCTTTCGAAGTTGGCAGAGTTGGGACGAGGAGAAAATCTGCGCCGAAGTTGGCACTTCTGTCTTCACTGACGGCTTCAAATTGCCGAATAAAGCTCGTGTTTCTCAGACACGAGTCTTTGCGATCCTGCTGTCATGCAAAATGCTTAGGGAACGTGTGCAACTAGTCAACTCCCGTAAGGAGAATATCAAATCTACAGGGAAATGGACACAGAGGGAAATGAAATTGCGGATGAGCTTACCAGGAAGGGGACTGAGGAGGTTTCAGAGACCACCTACCCGATCATTGGCATCCTCCTGATTGTTATTAAAGAGGAATTGCACATCTTATTTCTCAGGAAAGCGCAGAGCTCAGAAAGTCTTGGGGACTCCACGCCCTTCAATTTCCAAACTAGTAGCTGTGTTTACCGGTCATTGGACAATATCACGCGAAAAAGCTAGGTTTACCATTTAACGCCCATTGCAGAAGCTGTGTGGGGCTTTCAGAGAAGGAGACTGCTGAGCACTTTTTCTGTAAATGTCCGGGTTTGGCAGCTACACGATTAAGGTCACTGGGTGCTTCTTTCTTCGACAGTCTGGGACAGTGCGTCGACCTAAAGCCCAACAGCATGCTCCATTAATTCAACAGATTTGGTAGGCTGTTTATATCTTCCTATTGGAGGTCCCATAATGGTATCAAAACGGCGCTTTAGTGATATTTGGGGAGTGCCATAGTAGTAATTCAACTGTTTCACCTACCTGCCATCTTCATATTTTGTTGTTTTTTGTTTAAATTGATTTATTTATGGAAGAATATCAAATACGCATTTGTAATTCACTTTAGCAGCTCTCCTTCTTGTTCTTGTTCTTTCCTTTTTATTATTATTAGTTAAAATTTGTGAGCTAAATATTTAAGGTGTTAGCCCACACTCAACTCTCGTCTTTCGTTGAGGAGATTAAGACTTTGTCAGGTATAAAGCACATTCTACAATGAAATAGGTTAGCATATTTTGAAGGAAGTGTCAATTTAGAGGATCTCAATTGTGTCTTCACAAATCGCTGGCACAGTTTTGCTTCTAGCAGGTTGGTAAAAATTAAGTTAATAAAATATGCGGAAGTTGCACATTATGGGGGAACCCTATACTAAGAAAAGGTACAATTATCAAACTTGCTAAGCCTTTTCCCTACCAGTCGCTGCCTGTGAGTTTAAAAACATAAAAATTGGCAATTGGGTAGTGCGGGAGGAAGGGGAAAAGGAGAATTTAACGAGAAACCTTGAAAATATAATTGAAGCGCATTACATAATGCCCCCTATGCTTGGAGTGCAGATGAATATTTTTTTACAGTAGTTCTTTAGTTCGTCTTCTCGAAAATGTCATCTATAAGTATATGTTATCAAGGAATAAAGAAAAATAAACACCCTAAAAAAATTTAAGTCAAATGGAGGTATAATCTGTACAACAGTATCTCATTGCAGCCAATACCGTTTGCATTATACTCGTATCCTCCTTATTATGAAATATGAATGGAAAATTTGTCTGCTTAACAAAGATGCACATAAGCAACATTTTCTATATATAAACCAAAATACACAACACTTTCTTGTTGATATAAAGCAAAATTTTGTAGAAATCACCCAAAGCTAACTTTGAGGCTTAAGCCCCCATCAAAACGAAAGCAAAATTAAAAAAAAGCGGTGGCAAAATTCTTATTTTCTGATGCTGTCCCGGATGTCAAACTGATTTAAATTTACAATTGGCCATTTCGCAGGAAAATACAATACATCCATACATATGAGATTTGGACGTGACCGTAATAATTCATCAGCGAGTCATAAACTATCTGGACGTACAATAAAATGCCAGATAGCTAACTCAAGAAGCTGTACTATGTATGACGGCCTGACATTCCAACCATTCCTGCTCCACATTGCGTCCATGTAATCAACAGCTTCAATGCAATGCCTAACTGCAAATTGTCATCGTTGCTATGAGCAACACACACATATGCATGTATGAAGGTACATACGTTTGCACGTTAGCACAAATTATATTGTAATTCTAAACAATTTCATTCCAATGCTATTGCACATAGAAGGCAATTTGCTTGTTGTTGTTAATATTGGCAAAAATCGACAAACAAAAAACAAACAGTCATTGAATATGCATACATATGTGTATGTGTATATAGTAGCTGAAGTTTAAGGTCTCTTTGAATATTTTCGCCGCTGATGGACTATGGTTCTCCGTCACTCACTCTTTTATGAGTAGGTACGCTCTATGAACAGGCTCGCTCGAAGAGGCGAAACGGTGCAAGGTACGAGCTAAGCCAAAAAATTATCGGTCTTTGTCTCTGTGGTCTCTGTGACATTTCAAAATTTAGTTGTCTATAGATTTTATTCGTGCCACTCTGGAATTTGGACTACTTTCAAAACTATTTATTATGTTCCTAACCTCACCTAGGACCTAGGAAAATATTTTTGCAGAACTAGGATATAAAACTGAAGTGATAATTTGTTTTGTAAACATAGTTTTAGATTTAAAGGTAAATTAATATTTTGGTATATTTTTAAATTTACTAGATCTAAGACTGAAAAGATATTGTATGTTTTTGAATTTTTATGTAAATGTTATTTCACTTGTTAGTTAGTGTACCTGAAATCTAAGCGAAAACATATTTTATAATGAAATTCCGTTTATAACAAATGCTGTGCTCTTCTCATTCTAATAACGGCAGTTGTATTCGAAAGATTTCCTATTTAGAGTAAAAAGTGTTAAAATAAACTAAAAATATTGGAAATCTATAAAAAATGTTCGAGAATGCATCAAAAGCTCATCCAGAAATATTCAATTGCAACGTAATCGACGTAAAGGCTAGCCAAGGACGAGCGATAGAATAACAAAGTTGCAAGCAGAGACGATACCGTCTACAAACGAATCGTTCGTGCAACCCAATAATATCCACAGAAGTTTTGCTTATGGCTAGAGTTGGAAAATACTCAATTAAAAAATACATTCCAACGTGTTTAGTTGAAGATGAGCCCATAAAATTGTCGCATTCGGGATCGGAAAATCCATATGTCGCTATGAAGCAGCCGATGCATCCAGAGAGAGTGACTGTTTGGTGCTGATTTTGGTCGACTGGCATATTGGACCGTCGGTATAGTCTACGGCGTCACATTTAATATTTTATCTACTGTCCTTGAAAATCAAATAATCAACCGAAACGGAAATGCCAATTGACCGCCTATCAGCTGCGATTTGCGAGAGATGAAAATGCACTGCAAATTGGTATAACGGCTACAATAAAACCAGTGCAATTAAGTCAATAGAAGTGAGATAGATTATAATATATGTCACGTTTATTGGCCAGGTTAACTCTTTCCACTAAAAATTATTACAATGAAATATATTCATGCGCCTTTTTTCGTACTAAATTAAGTTCCAAGCACTTGTAGACTTGTAGACTTCAGCAATCAAATGTTGTTCACAAATTCTAATCCCTAATTGGGGGTTTAAGCATGTTTCTAGTTTTTATTTCATTTATTCAACGCATTTATTTGTTACAATATTTGATGATTAAGAGCAATGATGAATCAGAAATCAAATTTAATTGAATTGAATCATTTGCATATTTTTGGATCTATTTGAAGTGTTTGATTGCCATGGCAAACGCTCATTATGGCTTGTTTCTAAAATTCTTTGGAAATAAATTTTTGCAAAATCTTGGTGTACTATTCACTTCCGAATTCTAAAATATCTCGCTTACCACTTATTTATATAAGCATTGAGTAGAGCTCAGTTAGATCGATTTTAAAAAACCTTATAATTCCATGCCTTTTTTTCGATATTACTGACATTTTTTTTCAATGATGTAGGTATGTATGTATGTATGCATATGAAACTTTTTACTACAATACTGTATTACAGCATGCATCTCTGGAAGTACTTCTTTGAATTTAGTAGACCTTATAAAGTAAGATGGCACACAAAGTCACACCCCAATTTATATTTTTTACTGTTTATACTGACACCCTCGCGGGTGTCACTCAGCAACATGCGCATGCACATACATATTATATATACGAGCACATAACTAAATTAAAGTTGTGGGTGGTTCGCTCTCCAGTACGCAATTTTCATTCAGGCATTGTTGGGTTTGTGCACCCGTACCATTTTGATTAGAATCGGTGCTAAATTTGGTTAATAAAGCAATTCGTATGCGGGTGGTTCTTCATCTCGTGAATATACCATGCCCCTATACTAGAAAATATACATACATACATGCATGCATTTATATGAATATACATACTTATATGTATACTAGACAATTATATACATATGTATGTATGCACATGCAAAGAACTATAATCACTCCTTTGCACAATAAAGCAACAAATACTGTTGGTAGGCTGTTACTCTATGGTGGCTGATAGGAATAAGCGAAAGCAGCTGAAATTTTACCACATTTCACTCTCGGTAAATGTTTTATTGTTGATTTTGTGCAGAACTGGGCGCTCGGGGCGTTCAAAGTCAATTTGGTGCGTGACGCGATTGCTATGATAGGTGCAGATAACCACGTTCTTGTGTCAGCAGTGATATTACTGTTGCATCCCCTTGGCGTTGTGAGCTCGGCTGCCGCCCTCGGCAGAGACCATCTGTAACTATCACCCTCAACGAGATCAAAATAACCAAAAGCTTGCATTCACGGGCAAAAATGAAGGTGTACAAAAATATATCAATATATACATACGTAAGTACATACGAGTATATCTACATATGTATATGTGTATGGGAGAGTAGTGCGTCCACGAGCATTTGCATGCAGTTAAGGCTAGTGTACGAATACTTAGTTGCGATTATTTACTATGCAGCTGTGAAAATTTTAAGTGTATGCGAATATTCCGCATAATTTTGGAGGTGATTAAAACAGCGTTCAGCCCATACATAATTGTGCCGTGCGAAGCCCGGTGAGCGTGCCTTGGAGTGGCCTAATCTCTGCACACACGCGCTTCGTGTCAAAGCAAATACTCCTTTCGCACCGTTGGTAACATTCCCCCATTCCACATGTAACTATTGAATGTGGATGTTGGATATATTCATGAATGAAACAACACCCAGTGTAGGATAGAGGTGGGCAAATTTAAAACTGTCCAGTTATTAGACTTTGTGGAGAACTAAATGCACAATGCAATCACACTCCCAGCAGTATAAACTTGGTAATGATATGACTTTAAAAATATATATGCATTGACGCAGCCTCCTGTGGGCTAAAGGATGATCGATTAAAATTATTTTGAATATAACATGCATATGTTGCGAGCCAGCGGACTCATTGTACAGCGGAATTTGAATGTTAAAAAGCTTCACTCCCAATATAAAGTGAAAAGATTTGGCACTGACTTTATTTATAATATTTGCCGAAAGTAGATGGGTGAGTACGAAATGCCTGAGTTTGAAAACCAGATGTTTGCCAGCACTAAATTTTTCCAAAGATTCTACCAGAAGCTAAAAAGCGCAGTTCTGGCGTTATCAAAATTTGTCGTCAGAAAACACAATGCTTGGAAATTGACCGCTTTCGACCAAGCGAAACAACTCTTTCGCTCTCTCAAGTCTGATTTGTTGCTGCTTTGGTGTGAGATCATGCGCTTTTTGAATTGTGTATTGATTGGCACTTTGTTGGGGATTTCGCTCAAGTCGCATCTTCACTTTTTGAACCATTTCACATGACGTTGAAGTCTTTTGATGACCACCTCCATGACGTTTGGCAATGCTACTAGTATCATTGTTACGAGTAATGGTGCGATAAATAAAAAGGTGCTCGAGCTCACGAGGAGTCGCTGGTTGTGATTTTCCAACCAAATATAACGCAATCACACTATTTGAAATCCATTACTGATTTTCTTTTTGCCGCGTTTACTCTTGGCAAAATGCTTACGTGCGCTTGTAAACAATATTCTGGACAGTCATTTAGCCAACTAATAGACAGCTGATGCCCGTGCATAAGTTGCGCGAGCGGTCTGAAGTTGGTTACACTTCGAGTGCCGGACCCTTTTTTAACTTGCCGATAGGCAAGCATGGAGCGTAATCCAACTTTATTTATTTATCGGACCCTTTTTAGATATGGGTATACCTACAATCAAACCTACGAAGCTATTTATTTTAATTGTTCTTAAGAGCTAAATAAGTTTCACTACATTCCATCTTTTTATAAAATTGGTTTTTTTATCAATTACCATGTTTACTTGTTGAGCGTACTAACAGTGCCGTTAATTCTCGAGCGTTCTGCATAAATTTAGCAGTATAAGCGAAATGTATTGAAAAATCATAAAAATAATTTTGAAACTGCTAGAAATAACCGCTAATATTTCCTATTACTATTTTTCAAAATATTGCTGTTTGTATGCTTCCTGATTTCTTTATGTGCTGATTTGTAATTGTGTTGCCCACAATTTGCCTTAATGGCAATTAGCACATGACAGATAGATACATGCGTATGTATAATACTTATAGGTATAGACATATATGATAATATAGTGAAACCTTTCTTAACGGACACCTTTATTAGACGAACACTTCCTTTGGACGAACAGTTTTTCCTATAAGAAGTCTTAGGCATCATCATCATCATATTGGCATTACAGTCCGGGGTGACCCATTGCCTCCTCTACAATACGCCTCCATTCTTCTCGACAGATTGAGACTCTCATCTTACGCATGTCGTCTTCTACGTTTCGCAACCATCGTCGCGTTTTCCGGCCTCTCCTTCTTGCTCCTTCAGGACTTGCTTCAAAAACTTTTTTGGTCGCTCTCTCGCTGCTCATTCTTAGGACGTCTCCATACCATCGCAATCTTTGCGACTTTATAAACCGCGTTACATTTCGTCCCGCGATTAAAACACTATGCTCATAATTATACCACATACGGTATGTACCATCTCCTATCGTATAGGGCCGAATATTTTTCTGAGAATTTTTTTTTTAAATCGCATCAATAAATTCATGTCATTAATTTTAAGGACAAACGTTTCACAGCCGTAGGTGAGAAGCGGTCTTATTATAGTTTTGCACATCTGGAGTTTTTGTTCCTTTGATATCAATGAAGACTTCATAAGTTTGATATGGCCAAAGTACTCGTATGCTCTGTTAGCTGCCTGAATACGGTCTTGTATTGATAAGGACATACCCCTATTTATGCTGAGTATTTCACCTAAGTCTTCTTCACTCCCAGCGATTTTTTCTGTTTGATCAGGTAAAAAAGCCAGTACGGGGAACGTGTTTTAGCAGCCGGAAAAAGTAATGGAAAAATCGAAGAAGGCTCTGTTGGCTATACCGACAATAGCGTTCCAGAAATGTTTAGAGAGCTGGATCAAACGTTGTATCAACGAGTATTTCAGTTGATGGGGAGTAGGGAGTACTTTGAAGGCGATAATATCACATTTGGGGAATAAACTTGTATTTTGAATTTTGGGCAAGGCAATTCTTTGTTCTGAACGCACTTACGTTTATTCTTCCTCTTCTTTTTGTTTGTTTATTTCCTGCTCTGACGTCACGGCACATAGGAAGGTGCGTTCTTCTGTTCTATCAACCTCGATTTGATAGTATGAAATGTCTTTGAAAATAGCGTATTTGAGTATGCACATATATGTGTACATGTGTATATAATAATTCACGAGTATGTGAATATTTTTAACCACACTGAATTCCTCATTGTTTTAAACTAAAAGGTGTCAGTATCTCATAACACATGATACGAGTTTGGATACATAAATGAACCGCTACACATGTTAAGATTAAGCAATGTGTAAGAGGGGAGTGTATGTGTAGTAGTCGCTTCAATGACCACTGGTAATTGCATTGCATATCTGGAATTAAATTTTGTATTTATGTGTATTAAGTCCTTAAATGGTGTGCTAGAATAAAAACATGAGTATGCGGTTGAGATATCTGAATGAGTGTCCATTCGTATTCATTTGGTTCAGCTTCATTTTATGATAACTACCCTGCCGAAATTGGTCATAAATGTAATTGCTCAGTAGTATTTGAAAGCAATTAAAAGTTGAAGTGCTTATGGATTAAAAAGATGTTGGAAATGCAAAAATTTGAAAACTGCTATTAAAAAGCTTTTTGTTTTAATATACCAAGACTGCGAAAGGTAGTTTAACTTTTTTAAACGAAAATTCAATGTGACTATTTCCTACAATTCGATGGGCGCCTTATTCTTATGTATGTATATATTTGTATATATGAATGTGTACATACATTTATGTACATATGAATATTCTTTGTTAGACTAAGATTGCTAGTCCCATAGAATTCTCAACAAATTTTGGAGGCTGTTCTATGCAGTTACAACACCAACAACGCAATCACGACAATAAAAGCCAGTGCCATTATAGGAGTGAAATTTAGAGGACTAGTGGCAATAAACACACGTTTAATATGGTATAACAGGCAACAGAGTGAGATAGAGGCAGTTTTGCATCACTTCGTAGAATGTCTCTCCTAAAATTAAGACTTTTCAATACTCTTAAGTAGAGTCGCTTTATATTTTTATGTGAATAAGCTTTAAGCTTATGATATTAAATTTAATTTTTTAAAGAATTTAAAATTTTTTATGCGTTTGAGTAGGTCTCGATATAACTTTGAAATCTTGTTGCTGTAAAAACAAAACGAATACTGATACAGCAAGGGAAAGGATGGGCTAAAAAGTTCTTGAAAACTTTAATAAGGAGTAATTTTCGTGGAAAAAATGTTTCATTTTTCAAATATATGGTATGCAGCTTTACGCATTTCATCTAATATTCAAAATAGGCCATTACTAGGTTGTGTAATAAGTTTTGCGATTCGATAAGAAAAACACAATTTTATGGTTTGAAATAGATTTTATTATTCAGTATGGTCTGTCTGAACATCAATGCACTCGTTTCAACGAGTGAGAATTTGGAAGGGCTGCAAAATACGCTTCCACAGCTATTTTGATCTCATAATTTGATGAAAAATGCTTTCCTCGCATGCATTTTTTTAGGTGTGGTAACAGATGGAAGTCACTAGGGGCCAAATCTGTTGCATATAGTGGATGCTCCAACAATTCGAAATTTAATTAATAGATTTCAGCCCTTGTCAAAATGCTCTTGAGACACAATACATTACCTTGATGAAAAATATTTTTTTTCTTTTGCAAACTGGGTATTTTTTCACGAATTTAGACTCTTGTTTTGATTTAAGATCGTGGTGATAGACCCAAGTTTCATTGGTAGTGATGAATGGACGCACAAAATCAACTTTATTCTTTCGAAAACGCTCTAAATGCCTCTGAGAAAGTCGCATTCGAATGTCAAAATATTGCTTACACTACCCAATGAGATGCCTAGGGCTTTTACTAAATCTCTTTCAGTTACGCGACGATTTTCCAATCCGATCTTCTTTATTTTTTTTACGACTTCTGGTGTTGTTGCTGTTTTTAGACGTCCTTGACGTGAATCGTCTTTAAGGCTTGTAAAGGGTGTTTTTTTAGAGGTTAGGTTTTCAAGATGAAATAAAATGTATATAATTTAATGTTATGGACAAGAATTTAGCTTTATTATAAAGATAAGGGTTTGCAATTATGTTTTAAAAATGATTTCGGGCAAGTGACCGCCGCGGCTGGCTCGAATAAATTCCAGCCGAGAGGCCCAATTTTCGACCACTTTTTGCAGCAATTGGGGCCGTATGTCAGCAATAACGCGCCGAATATTCTCTTCCAAGACGTCAATCGTCTCGGGCTTATCTGCGTAGACAAGCGACTTCACATAGCCCCACAAGAAATAGTCCAGCGGTGTTATATCGCACGATCTTGGAGGCCACGCCACAGGTCCACGGCGCGAGATAATGCGCTCACCAAAAGTTTCCTTCAATAAATCGATTGTTGCGTTGGCTGTATGGCATGTAGCGCCGTCTTGTTGGAACCAAAGGTCGTCCACATCAACATCGTCCAATTCAGGCACGAAAAAGTCTTTAATCATGGCTCTATAGCGCTCTCCATTGACTGTAACATTATGGCCGGCTTCTTTTTTAAAGAAATATGGACCAATGATTCCCTCTGCCCATAGAGCACACCAAACAGTGACTCTTTGAGGATGTTACGGCGTCTCAGCAATGGCTTGTGGATTATGTTCACTCCAAATGCGACAATTTTGCTTTTGACATACCCATTCAACCAAAAGTGAGCTTCATCGCTGAACAAAATTTTCTTGTGAAAATCGGGATCGGTGGCCATCTCGTTTTGGGCCCAAATTTGCACGATTTGCAAACGTTGTTCAGGTGTAAGTCTATTCATTATGAAATGGCAAACCAAACTGAGCATAAATCAAGTGACAGCTGTCAAAAAGACCATCTACGAAAAAAGTAGTGCCAACTTGAAAACCTAACCTCTAAAAACACACCCTTTACAACCACGTTTATATTCAGCAATCCATCTTTCTATCTAATGCTCTAATTGATGATGAAAAGTCCTTAAACATTTTCAACATTCGTTCATAAATTCCCTTTGTTTTGAAACCTTCCAAAAATAAAAATTCAATCACTGCACGATACTTGAATTTTTCCAAACTGTGATGCGTCGATACTAAATGGCTTGTAACCAAAGAATGAATAGACATATTGCATTGAAACTTCACTTACGATCGTATGAAGAGTGTACTAACTTAACAAAACAAAAATGTAGCCTAGTAGCAACTCCCTCTCTTTCGAGCCAAATTCGAACCAAAAAACTTATTGAACAACCCAGTATTGTTCATTCAGCCAACCCAAATTTTTCACCACCAAGTCATACTTTTATACAAGGTGGCACAAAATGAATCACCCAAGTTTGGTTTTGAATAACTTTTTTACTAAATAAAAAACCAAATGAATTTGGGTGATGCAAATTATTTTGACCTTCACCTGCTCCATTGCTTGTCTGTTTGTATACTGCAGCTGTCTAGTTCAACAGGGGCCATGAGAATTACCGCAACTCCTGGCATGGAAGCGCTTTTAAATTTACCACCGCTACATTAAGCAATACAAGAGGAAGCTACTATGCAGGCACTCTCTTTTCATATGAAAGAAAAACTTAAATCTGGAGATCTTACTGGACACCTCAACAACTTGAACAGGGTTCAACGTGCAGTATGCATGACCCAGACGAATGTCCACATCCGTACTCTTCCCGTCTAGGGAAGAGTGGAACACTAGCCCAACTTGGCTAAATGATGACTCACAAAAATGGCATACAGATGGTTTTAAAATGATGCAGGGAGTAGGAGCAAGAATAGTGGGGCCTAGAGCAAACAAATCCCTAACACCAAGTACAGATATCACGATTTTCCATGCGGAACTCTTCACTATAATGGAAACCAGTGGGAATCCTATCCAAAAGAAGGTTCGATAAAGTAAAAATTAAAATACTTTCGGACAGCCAATCGATTGTCAAAGCTTTGAATAGCTTCACATTTAAGTCAAAAGTCCTAATAGAGTGTAACAATGCACTTAACAAACTGGCCACACATAATCAGGTCTCACTGATTTGGGTACCAGGACATTGGAAACGCGAAGGAAACGAGACTGCAGACTTTAATGCCAAAAAAGGAGCAGAAGGGCTATTTATTGGACCAACCCCATTTTTCGGCTGTAACAAAAATAATATAAAACAGTAAACCCAAACATGGATCCATACAAAAATCAGGGAGCACTGGAACGCCACAAGCGGTCTTAATCACTCTAAAATGTTTTTTTAACTTCAATGCTATCAGAGCAAAATCTGCTCTAACCCTAGATAAAAAGGGCCTCAGATTACTCTGTGGAGCACTTACAGGCCACGTTGCTTGTAATAACCACTTTAACGCAATAGGGTTAACTAGCACAAGGTCATGCATGTTCTGCTGTGATGAAGAGGAGCCTATGGGACACTTAATCCCCAACTGTGAAGCATTAGGCCACAGAAGAACACAGAACCCTGGAACTCCTGGGCCTACAATTGCTCCCTCCTAAGGAGCTGGTTGGATTCCTTTGTATACTAAATAATCCTAATTAAGCACTTAGGGGCGCACAATAGATCATAAAGGCCTTAGCCCAACCCGTACAACCATTAAATTACAAGTTTAACGAACGGCAAGATTTTGAAAACATAAGTCGATTTTTGAGGTATCTGGGTTTCTGAGTATTTATGATCTTCTGGTGTAACACTAAACATTTAAATCTAAGCAAATCTTCAAAAGATACGAAAGGAATTTTTTTCGCAATCAGAAAAGTGGTTATAACGTTTTTTACAGTAAACATATCTTGCAATGTTATTGTACAAAACACTAAGTTTACTACGGCACAAATTTTAATTGTCTGATTTTAAAAATTTAAAATTGATTGACGAAACTGGGCATTAGAAAATTGATTTCAGACATTTATTCATTTAAGACATTACACTGATATTTTAAGGTTGTCGGAGAGGAAAAAATCATAAAGAGCCCCTAAAAAATTTATCACAAACATCAAAATACATGACCATTAGGTTGTGTGTTCTTTTAGATTTCTGGAGGTACTCTTTTCACCGAACATTTCTTGGATGATTTCGCGTGATACTGAACTCTGAGGAATTAAATATGTGCTTGCACTACTTCTTTCAGTTTCTTTTTTTCTCTGAGAAGTCTATCATTCAACTGATTTTTCTCCGCACATTTGAGGAGAAAGATAAGTATTTGCTTTCTCATAAGTAAACAATGACGCATTAAAAGCGGTAGGGAAGAAATGGCGGTTATTGCCATCATGTCAGAATAAAAACCTTATCTGCCGCTCTGAATCGAAAAAAAAACTGTAAGCCTCTTCAGTTGTGGAACTTATTAAAACGCCTATCTTAAATTCGAGGAGTAGCTCAGCCAAACATATGGGAAAGGGTATAGGAATGGCTTAAGAAAACACACTGCATAATTTCTATATGGTGATTATTTTATAAATTATGCTTACTAGTGTCACACGCAAAATCTAGCGGTAATTTGTTTACTAAACGTAGTAATTGAAGAGTTTCTTTAAAGTTCACTGGATTTCTATTTCCGTACTTACCTCCGTTGTCATGTGAATTTAGACCATTCAATACAGTTCCAGAAATTGGCGCTTCCACTAATACTGTCTCCGGAACTTCCATTGTAGTCAACGGTTTTCTTTCTGTGGCCGATTGTGCTGTAGCGGCACTGCGTCTTTGTTTTTCTTTCGCATTCATTTCGACTAAAGATTGTGCGGCCGACCATTCGAGTCGTTTACAGACTTCCAAATCACTTGTTGCACCGTCCAATTCCAAATCAATGCGATCACCATTAACTGGGCCATTTGTCTGTTTCTGATTGCTACCACTCCCTCCCCTGAAAGAATTGCTTCGCTTTGGTGTGCTCCGCGATAATGGCGGAAGTGATGCCAATTTAGATTTTGATTGTAATGATGGTATTGGTGAAGGCTTCACTGCACCTGTTTTTCGAACCACTAAAATCGTGGGCTGTTGCTTTGGAAGCGTTGGGGGTATTTTCGGCGTTACTATATGCCTTCCTTTACTCGTTGCGCTTACTGGTGGTCGTTGTGATCTCACAGACGCCAGTTGCCGACTAGTTGATCGAGTCTGCTGATGTGGCGGCCATCCTGATGTATTTTGAGCATAGCAGAGTGTGACACCTGGTGTGATTATGATTTTATTGCTTGAAGGTCGCATGCAATCGACGGACATTTTGTTGACAAAGCTTACTTGCTTCAGACGCTTCAGCAGAGGTCACAACTCACTTCTGCACACATACAATTGTTTGTTGTTTTTAGATCTGTTTGCTTGTATTCGTATGGTAGTAGCCGGATTTTTATTTTTTATATGTGAACTTAGTCTTAATGTTTAATTTATAATTTTCAAACGTTTTTAACGTCTCTAATGCTTCAATTAAACTTTTCATGCTAAATATAAATTTTTAAAATTTTCTTTTTGCTCACAGTTGAGTATTGCTTCGTTGTATCGTTGACTAAATATTTTTTTCTCTCTGAATTGTTGTCGTTGCTATTTTATGTTTTATTAATATTGCTTTTTATTCGGTTTTTTTCATTAAATGAGTTAATTGTTCTTAAAATTGATGTTCCCATAATTTTTGGTAATTAATAGGATCAGTGGAAGGTATGCAGAGTGGTTAATTAGTTGACACGTTTGCAAGTACGTAATGCGATGGCCAATGGATCTGAAAGTATTAAAATAGATGTCTTCATGTAGTTATTGATAAAAGAAATGTCTTCTCAAAACAAAATAAATAAATAAATAAAAAAATGTGAGAGCAATCTAGTTCAAAAAATACATAATTATTTGTGATTCGACACTGACAGCTTTTTTCCGCACATGATTCTCGAGAAACAAAAGCTTCCGCAGAGAGTGGAAATTGTGCGTTTGAACGTCAGGGTTGGCGCAAGAAGTGAAAGAAAATAATTTCTGAAGAAATTATTCGGAAATGAAAATAAGAATTCGAGCAATGGAGTACTTTTTTGTACCCAGTACTGGAAGATAAGAGAGTAGGACTCCCGCGAACCACACAGGTCGAAGACGTAAACTTCGTTAAAAAAACTCCCTCAACCCAAGGTGTAACGCGACCCGTGCCTGTTGGGTTGGTTTGGCAGCCGGGGGATAAAATTAGGCTGTCTCTTGACGGAGCCCCCCTGATATCAGGCCGCCTAAGGTTGTAACGGTGGCCTTACCATGGTATGGGAAGCTGCAATGGCGGACCGTTTATTTCCCCTATATCCTTATTAGTCACCGCACATGGCGACATGGGCAGCCCTCTGGAAGGGCACGTGACCGTAAGAAACAGAAAAATGAACAAACCACAAAAAACAAAAAATTCGGATAACGCTACCAAGAAGACGGACAAACGGATGGACACAAGCCCAAAACGGACGGACAAGCGGTCGCACAACATCTCGATCAAAATCGAGAAATGGACAACACGGACCGACACTAACGAACTGAGGAAGTTGGGAAAGCTGTGGCCCCCAGCCCGCCATCAACCTTAAATCAACCATCTACATCCGTATCAGCGTCAAAACGTTAAAAAAGGCCCATGCAGGTATAGGCTTTACCAGAGGTCTCTGGCTATTCTCGGCAGAATAAGCAATAATGAGGCTGAAGGGAAAACTCATCCAAAGGATGCGGCTGGTAAGGCAAGGTGCCAAAAGGTGGTCGATGAGTAGCGGGCGTTCCAGGCCACCCAGAAGGCAGAAGCCGTGAAACACAATCGTTCGCAGGACGAAAGCGACAAACCTACGAAGAAGCACAAAGTGTCGGTTCACAGCGCTTCAATACCAAAGTGCACAGCCAAACGCACATTTAATGAGGTAGCACGGGATCACCTGCAAATAGCGTTGGTTGATGAAATAACTAACCGCGGTAAACCTGCATCGGAGAAGTGGTCTGTAATTGAGGCACGGCTGTCTCGCATTGTCGTCGATGATATCATGGCAAACCCGGAGGCTCAAGTGCCAGGATTTGATTCAATGGAGGTGGTCCGCGGATACAGGGTGATCAAGTACGATGATCAACTCTCTCTTAACTTCCTGCAAACAGTTGTGGGCAAGATCCAGAACGACTGGAAAGGTTTGAGGCTCAAACTAATCCCGGCCAGCGAAATCCCTCGACGGCCAAGGGCCGCATCTGGATACCGAACATGGAGTTCGAAGCTAAGCAACTAATTCCATACTTACAAGCACACAACCGCACTGTTCCAATGGATGACTGGAGCATCATCAAAGCGGGGAGCCCGCAAAAGAACAGTGTGCCCTTCCTTCTCCAAATATCGGAGGAGAGCAACGAGAAACTGGGAAAAGTGGACAACAAACTTCGGTTCGGCGTCAGGAAAACGCAACTGAAGATATTCTGCTCTGCTATTCTGGAGGATGAACAGGACGAGGTTGACGGCGCCAACGAGTTGCTCAAGGGCATGCAACTTGACGACGCCGCATCTACCAAAAACGATGGCGCTAACGAGCAGCACCCGGGAGTGCAGCTTGACGACGCCGTCAAATTGTAAAACGGTCAGCAGCATGGGTCTCAAAGTTGTCCAAATAAACCTGCAGCACTCGTGGACTGCAATGGACAACCTAACCGTTCTCCTGGCGGGGGAGGACGTCGACATCGCTTTAATCCAGGAGCCCTGGGTTCGGAGCACCGAGGTGAAGGGGTTTACTGGAAACAACCATCCCTTTTCTACAAACGGACTGAAGGTAAGTATTGTATTGTAGCTAAGAAACATTTGAACATATTTTTAATCCCATAATATTGTTCACAGAATGTGACAGCTGTGGAGGTAGAAGCCGCTGACGGTGTCGGCATCATTCGAAACGTCAAGAATTTCACCTTTCAAGGCAGCCAAATCACACCGGATGGTGGAGTAAAAGACAATATTGATGTCAGACTCCTGGTTGGCGTCTGTATTTGCGACGCAGAAGTTGCGAACCCTTGTCTTAAAACTATCCTCCGTATCTAGTGGCCTGAGAACAGGATTTCAAACGAACAACTTGTTCACCTCTATTCGCCCAAAGCCGGGCGAAATAATAATAATAATCGTAGACGTTGGCAAGGACTTTTGAAAAGAATGTGGTCCGAAGCTATACGTTAAAGTTAACAATTTCCAAAAAAATTGTCAACGAGTTATTTTTGCGTAATCTTTACTAATGCGCTAGAAAGAAATTAAATACTTTCGTGATGCGATTCATCATTGCTTCAGTGCCGTTTTATACATGCGGTTTTATTTTATGAGTGAAGCTACAAGTTCCGTTACTTTCGTGCATCCTTGTATTCACACAACAACACACATATGCCGTGTTCTAGAATCCACGTGTGCCAAAACCACCATATACACACACATATACCTTATATATTAATACAGTAAATGTACCTACAGTCGGAAACTTTGTGGTCATGACACAAAATAAATACCTACTACTCCAGGTTTTCGTTCTTATTAGGCTGCCTACGTAATGTCTCTGCCTTTTATTGTGTTTTCTCTTATTTGTGGCTATTTATCGATATTTGTTGATTTTGTTTTGCTCATTAGTATTAATATAGAAGTACAGAAAGGGTGGGCCACCTAGGGTTTGAAATTTAATAGCTTTAAATAAGAAACGAATGATTTTTTTCAATGTGGGATTTTTCCATTTGAAAGTACAATCTTTATGGACAATACTTAATTCAAAATACTTCCACGACAGCTCTGGGAGTAGCCGGTACGATGAACCCAATTTCTCAGCACATTTTCGGCTGTATGGAATTGTATTTGACCGATAGCTGCAGCAATTTCGTTGTTGAGAGCGTTAGTCACTGCTGGAAGATTCGCGTAAGATTTATATTTATTTAGTCATTTAACGAATTCAAATCCTGATTCAAATTTAGAACGTAATTTTCTTGTAGTTTTGGCAGGCGAGTCCCCATTGTACTTGGGGCGCAAAACTAATCACCCTATCGGAAGATTTATAATTTACGCCAGTGGCGTTTTATGCCAATCATATTTGACCTTTGTGAACTAGGAAGCTGCAGTATATAAACAGGCGAGGCACGTAAAAGGCAAAATAAAAATTTCCATCACTCATAACTTTTTTATTTAGTAAAAAAGTTATTCAAAAACAAGATTGGAGGTTTAATTCCATTAACATTTCCCAACGTTGTTCAAGCGTAAATCGATACATTTCGTAAGCCGCAGACGTGAACCCAACTTTCTGTTTCAATATCAATGCACTTTAGTTGACACATTACACGAAATCAGTAGTTCAAGTTTCAAACATGAGAAGGACCACCCTGTATGTTTAAGTATATGTGTGTCTTCGTTACAAAAATATTCGGTATGAGTGAAACCAGCAATTTTCGTCATTACTCTTCAGGTGGTTGTGGGGTGAGGGAAGAGCAAAAGTGCGGTATTCACCTGAAAGTGGCTTAAAAGGAAAAAAAAAATTATGTATGTAAAGACATCGCGTGTAGTTCAAAGTGCTCGAGCAATCTTAGCGTTGCAATTAGTTAGCAAACCACTATAGATTTGCTGACATACATACACAAGTTTACACTTGTAAACCTGTAAACTTCCTAACATTGTTTTAATTTTTATACAAATGCGACTGTTGATTGGCAACACGAAATACAAAGATTATTGTTTGCGCTAGAGCACTTTTCATATAATACTATTTTAGTGTAGTTGTAGATCAGCATAGAACGAATGAATAATAGTGAGCATTGCATCACTGCAAAAGGGATGCCTCGGTCTTTTTCATGGTTTTAGAAATACTTGCACTTGGATTTGAATATTGCCTCTTTGTTTTGTTTTGTGTTTTGTAATTTTATTTTGGATAAACATATTCCAAGAAGCATTTGAAATTCATTATTATTCTCTGTCTTTCTGCTTTTATTCACTTCAAACATCATTTCGAACCGAGTTGGCTTACTGCCAAACCAATTGAATGAATGGCAATACCGTGCCGACCGACTTCGTGTGCCGAATAGTCACGAAATACTCTATTTCTCAAAACGATTATTTTGCTTCTCACAGCCCGCCTGCGGTTTTGCGCCTAAATTGCGGCAACAGGAATGCACTTATACACCCAAATCAACAAATTATCAAATAGCTAAAGTAAACAACAACAATAAAAAAGGTATTAAGTAATCATTAGGTGTAACATACTATATATTTCTGTTGACTTCTATTTGGGAAAAAATTGTTTCTTACTTCTTTGCTTATGCGGTCACGTTTACTATTAGTCACTTTGGTCTTAAATCCATCAAAAAGTTGGCCGCTGATTTAACTTTGAGAATATAACATCGACTTTACTATCGCCAGCACTAGTCTCCACACTTTTACGTATTCTTAATTTTAAATATGCCATTTTGTTCTTCGTTTTGTGCCTGTCTCTTTCATCTACTTATAGCTTTCTGGTTTCCACTCTCTTTTTTCATTATTCACAATTGTTAATATGCATAGATTCTGCACGTCACTTTATTTTTCTTTAGCGAAAAATGTGTAAAAATGGTTGGATAGCAACAGTAAAACAATTGAAAGTCTATGCTACCATAGTTTTTTATATTTCGTAATTACATTTAATCAAATAAGTTGTCGATTTAGGGTAGGCTAAAGTAGCAAATAGTTTTTGAAAGAAGAACAGAGGAGAGATGAGACGGCGTAGAAAAGTTCATCATCATGTAATTTAACGATTTTTGTAGGAGCTCGCAGGTCAGGATCAAAATTAGAATTGCCACTTTCCGATTAGGGAAGAATCACGATTCACATAGAGTTCGATTATAATATAAAGTTGACAGTAAATTTAAGATGAATATAGTATAGCTTAACTTGAGTTGAATAGTTCAGTTGATTATAGTTCACAAAATTAGGTGGTGAAAGAAAAAATTTAAAATTGAATAATAATACTTTTTCCTGTGGAGCACAATACACTGCTGATGTGCGTCAGTTTTTGACGTACCACTCCCTTCTACTGGTGCGTTATCCAGTTGCTAACGCTCGCCAAACTCGAAACTAAAAACATTCGAATTATTCCTTCGGCAATTCTTTGCCTACCACCGGGCGCAAGAAGCGCTCTTTTGCTCTCCGAGTAATTTGCATAAAACTTAGATTTGTATGCAACTGATTTCGAGTTGAAAATTCTGAGCGAATGCCATTTGTGCCACTTTCTGTACTCTTAAAAGGAGCAGCGCCACTAAACTGAAGCACTGATTCTCTCGCATGTGAAGCGAAATTCAGTTTTCTCAGTTACAGGCACGAATATTCCTATACATACTTATATGCACACTAATTTATAATGTTGTGAGGGTTTCTCGATACGTGATGGGTAATGGGTGTTGTGTGGTGAGGTAATAAAATGGCGGTAAATGGTGTTGGCGAAAACACTAGTGTTTCACAGTAACTAACACTGCAAAAAATCCAGACTATATTTTACATTAATATTTTATTTTTTATTTGGCCGCCGTAGCTGAATGGGTTGGGGTGTGACTACCATTCGCTATTAACGCTATATAAGCCCGTTCAGAATTAGTTTATAATATTTTTTTAAACCCAGTGAAAACTTTGGCAGTAAAGTTAATCCTCTGCAAGTGCGTTTTGTGTTGCCTTAGCAGGGAGGGTTTGTGGCCCGACTTCTAAACCCACTATAGGTTTCAAACATCAAATCATAGAAACGACTTTTCTAGTGGCGATTGCCCCTCAATAGCAATCTTGAGACTAATATTCGGCGCAGTCAAAGACAACGGCGAGTGGCCTCTAAGATGGAACCATGAACTGGACGAACTTATAAGAGGGAAAAATGTAGTGCGGTTTATCAAGGCTCAAAGACTAAGATAGCTTTGCCATACCGTGAGAATGCACGCCACGAGAGCTCAACGACATTTGTAGTGAAAGCAAGAGGCAGACCAAGATGTATTAGAAGACGGCATGGGGAAACTCAAGGTCAATAACGAAGGAATCAACCAAGGATCGTGACAAAAGGAGACATGCAGCAGGCCAAAGCTCACACAGAGCTGTAGCGCCAAATGATGATGATGATGAGCAATGTCAAACCTCCGAGCTTATTACCGCAATGAGAAACCTTTCTATAAAAAATATTTGTCAATCGGAGGCCGCATAAAGGTGGTACTTCCATTTTGTGCAATAACATTAAGGCGCACACTGCAAATTGGAGATAAGCTCCACCAAACCCCTAAATACGGGTGGACATGACAATTATATTCATATACAAGTATGTTTTAGTGCTCTTTATTTGAGAGGGAATTTTTATGATTTTCTAAAACAAAAAATTTATAAAACTATTTTTTTTCTCTTTTATTTTGAAATTTAATTAATAGAAAAAATGGCGAAATAAAATTGTGAACCAATGCAATCTACTCTCCAAAGATTTTGTGCAAGGGTAAGTCCTTAGCTGTGGTGGTATATACAATTAAAATCTATTTAATTTCTCAGTGTACTTTTCGAGTCGACTCACCCATAGCAACCCTCCGAGCGGTCTCGCGAACACAATGCTGGTGTTATAGTTGCTGACACAACAAGTAGCCGAGGAGCAACACTTTGTCGCGCTCACAAGTGGTTATTCGTGCCATTATGCTTTTATTATTTTCCCTTAGTATTTATTTTCTCACTTGTCTCAAACTCTCTCTCCGACAGTAAATAAAAGGCAAGCTCTCGTGCAATATTGACAAATGCCTGCTTCTGCGCACAAAAATGGCGACCTGTGTGCTTCCGGGTAGTGAAGAATGATGACAACGGGAAGAGGGACGTTGAACAGGTGGTGGGTGACGAACAACAAGCGAATAATAAGCAATATATGTTGAAAGTGTGGGATCGTAGCCCTCACTTTGCCAAAGACGTGCACACACACTTGTGGATTGTTTCGTACACTGTCGTCTGCTCCCGGCTTTTCCTTCCTGTACGAGTATCATCAAGCGCGGTTCGCATGAAATGTGAAACGGGGTGAAGTGAACAACTAAGTTCCTGACGGCTGGTGCAACGAGACGAGAGGCGACGTGTTGCTTCAATATGTGCTAGTTAAAAATGTAAGTGAAAAGCTTTGGTATTCAAACGATTTATTGTTTTTTTTTTACCAGGTGGTTGACGGCACGAAACTCATGTAAGTATGATATCTTCAAGTGTGCGTGCCTGCAACCACGACAGAGACGGTAACGGTAATGATAATGAATAATGGTAATTCTAATGAAGACAGTGAAAAGCACCTAAAAACCTCTGGGTACTCATTATTGACCTCATCATTTTTCTAATCTCGATGAACTTGAACACTTGTTTTTTCCTTTATTGGCGCTGTAGTCGTCTATGACTCCAGATAGAACTACCATGTGAACATCGAACTCTAGCCGAATAGATAAAGCTTCTGAAGAACACCCGCACCACTAGATTCGAAAGCACCGGTGTATATTCGAAAGACCTCGAAACTTCCGAGTGCTTTGTTGGGTGAATTACAATAGTATTTTTCAAGCAGAAGTTCTCAATATAAGGGAAGTGTGCAGGATAATTAAAAACCATTCACAACCACTATCGAAATTATTTATTTTTTCAGATAGTTAAGTAGGGATCTTACCTTTACAGCCACCTACAACAAACTCAAAAATCGTCCGACAATGGCAGGAAAAATTTATGCTTTAGCACGCACGACAGACATCACTCTCATCTGGGTACCTATCCATAGGGACATAGACGGACATGAGAAAGCTGTTGAGCTGGCAAGACAGCAGGTATCCTATACCGAATCCGAAGCGGTAGAAATAGGCTGTCCCCAAACCGTGCGCAAAAAGGAGAAGCAGGAAAACCTGCAAATTAACTAAACAAACGTTACCCAATTTCAACAAATCCAGAACTGACGAGTTGTTAAGAAATTCACCAGTAAACATCTTAAGAATTGCGTCAACAATAATCGGCCACTGGCCTTTGGAAGACCCTGCCAAGCAGATGGGTTGGCCGTACAACGCTAGATGTAGAAGCTGCAATCAAGAAGCAGCAAAAGAAACAGTCTTTCACTATCTGTGTTAGTTCTCAAGTCTGGGTGCTCTACGATATAGAATGATGGAGAATTTTCGTTGGTTAAGAAATTGCAGAAAAGAAAATAGGTGGCATAAGCAGATTCATAGTCAAATCAAGATCGTTCGACTAATAAAAAGCAACATTTCCACAAGTGGAAATCCACCACCACCAGATCCAGTCTAAAAGTGTGTAGAGTCAGAACTTCAAGATTTATGTCGAAAGAATTTACTTGAAAGATGTTTGGCAACTCGAGTGTTTGAGGTGTTGCTTCCAAACATTTACATTTTGAGCGAAAATTAATTAAAATTGTTGCGCGTAAGTAGTCAGATTATTCAATCTACACAGCTTTTTTATAAATTATTTATCGATTTTGTAAATCATTCGCCAACGAACTTAATGAGGGAGAAGCGAGTAAATCGTCGCAGCTTTTTAGCGGCTAAAGAAGTTCGCCAAGAGCAAATCCATGAAAAAGATGAGTTTTACGAGGCTACCGAAAAACTAATACATAAATAATTTTTAAAAGATGTTCAATTCATTTAAATTCAAAATTCGCCGCGACCTTTATCAGTTCACATGAACAAATCACATACCAAGTGTTCGATATGCAGGAGAGTTCATTAATTAAAAAAAAACAAAACAAATTATAATCTTTCCATCGTCTTCGATACTCGCCGTTGCTAATGTGCAATGATTCATATACCTTTTCCAGAATCTAACTCTCGAACCCTCCGAGGGGCGCTATTGAATGGTTTCATTGTCAATACTACTGCGCTACTTAATGGGACCAGAAGACTTTACTGCTCACTTGTTCATTCGGTTCAAAGCAAGACTGTTGGAGTTAAAAGCTGATTTTGTTGTCAGTGCTGATGCTGCTTTCCAATTAGACGGAGTACTTTACTAATTCAAAATTATACCTATTAGCAGTGATATAGGTTAGAGTTGGCATTTTTCGTCCTCTCATGGCAAAATTGGTAGGTAAGTTGGTAGGCTAAAATGATTTTTTAAAATACAAGTGGGGGTTACTTCTTCCAAGTATATATGAATGTGAATGCATTTTGTTTAAATAAATATTTTTTAAGAACCTCAAATTTAAACTAATTATATTATTTCCTTTGATTTTGTGGTGGCTTTGTAACTTTTGCAGCGCGCCTTTAATTTTCCTCGTCCTCAAGTGAAATAGTAAATATCACTGTCCACTGTATTCAGCACTCACTTATTCATTAAGTTCTCCAAGAAATATAAACATGCTTTTGGATGGGATGAATTTTTTAAGTCATTGAAAAAAGAACAAGTAAAGCAAATAAGTAAAAATGTTATATGTAAGTTTATGTTAAAAAATACCTAATTTTTCGATAGAAATATCGAATTAACTATCTCATCATATGTAGTATTGCAAAGGCGCAAAATATAGAGGGCTACCCATGTGCGATCGAGAGAACCTTTATATGCAATAGTAAATTCGCTGACTTCTCAGGGAACAATTAAATTTCAATCGGTAGATATGCATTCTTCCTACCATATTCTGCATAGGAGTTGATGTATGCATCTAACAGCTCCTCGTCCCCATATTTCAACAGCTTAGTTTCTATATTGTTATAAAAATACGCTATGTTTAAAGATTCCTATTGTTTTACGTATAATGGATGGTCTCGGCTTCACCTCCACAACATCCTAAAGAAGGTAAAAAAATATTGGTAAAGGTAAAACAAATATTAAACCCGGTGAATTGGCTTCTCCGCGTAATTGGTCAACAATTTAGCATTCTGATAAATACTTTTTTTATTTTATTTTATTTTATAAAGGTTTACATAACAATAATATTATTATACAAACAGAAAGTAGTGCAGCGCTAGCATCGGAGGCTTTCGGCTGTTCTGATAAATAGTGTTTGGCATCTCTGCTAAACTACTGAATATATGTATATATACGAGTATATATAGTTGGCGCGTACACCCTTTTTGGGTGTTTGGCCGTGCTCCTCCTCCTATTTGTGGTGTGCGTCTTGATGTTGTTCCACAAATGGAGGGACCTACAGTTTCATGCCGCCTCCGAACGGCAATGGCTTTTATGAGGCATCCACGTTTCCTACTTTGTGTAAAGCAAGAATTTTTAATCTCAAAAGTTCAGATATAAAAATAGAAATGCCATCAATTTTCGGTACTAGCGAAGCAACTTCCTCAACGCCGCGTCAGGAACATATACGTGCCAGACAAATAGAATATTGCTCGATTCCTAGTTTATATTAATAATGTATATAATTAACTACATAGTTTGTATAATTGCTCAGATTTTCCAGGATAAACCTTTTTAGTTAAAAAACAAATTTTAATTTATCATTGGCTATGGTACACGTAGGCACACTGGGCGGCCGCCGTAGCCGAGTGGGTAGGTGCGTGATTATCATTCGGAATTCACAGAGAGGTCGTTGGTTCGAATCTCGGTGAAAGCAAAATTAATAAAAACATTTTTCTAATAGCGGTCGCCCCTCGGCAGGCAATGGCAAACCTCCGAGTGTATTTCTGCCATGAAAAAGCTCCTCATAAAAATATCTGCCGTTCGGAGTCGGCTTAAAACTGTAGGTCCCTCCATTTGTGGAACAACATCAACACGCACACCACAAATAGGAGGAGGAGCTCGGCCAAACACCTAACAGAAGTGTACGCACCAATTATTTTTTTTTTTTTTATGGGACACGTAAATACTAGGTTGTTCAATAAGTGATACACAAGTGTTCGATAAGAAATATACAATTTTATGGTTGAAAATACACTTTATTATTCAGTATAATCTCCCTGAACATCAATACCTTTGCTCCAACCAGATTCTAATTTATGAATTCCATCCCTAAAGTGAGAATCTGGAAGGGCTGCAAAATATGCTTCCACAGCTGTTTCGACCTCATCATTTTATGAAAAATGCTTCTCATGC
Organism: Anastrepha fraterculus; assembly: GCA_037575425.1. NCBI lineage: Eukaryota > Metazoa > Arthropoda > Insecta > Diptera > Tephritidae > Anastrepha > Anastrepha fraterculus. Next base: position 61,619 of record JAYXIM010027632.1, read on the forward strand.
ATACATTTTTTTAAATCTTGAAACATATTGAAGTCGCTAAGGTCCAAATCTTGTGTATACGGTGGATGCTCTTGTGACACGATTAAATAATTTTTTTCTTTCGCAAACTGGGTCTTTTTCACGAGTTCTTTCCTTCGGCTGGTCTAAAAGGTTTCAATATTTATTGTTTTACCAGTTAGCCAGTAATCCACAAACAAAATTCCTTTCGTACCCCTTCATCACACCTTCGTGGCCGATTTCTGGACACGAACTCGAGCGGAAGTACAGCTCTGTAGCCTCCTGTTATGATTTAGGATCATGTTTTCTCGATAGTGATGAATAGAAGCTCAAAATCCATGTTATCCTTTTCATCCTTTCCTCATCGCATTCGAATGTAGCATATTTGCACACATCTTTCTGAAATCCAATATTTCAGTCAAAACATTGCTTAGACTGCCCAATGAGATGCCTAGGGCTTTTACTAAATCATTTACAGTTACAATATCCTGTATTTTTTCTACGATTTATGGTGTTGTTGCTTTTTTTGGACGTCCTTGACGTGGATCGTCTTCAAGGCTTGTACAACCACGTTTAAATTCAGCAACATTCGTTCATAAATTCTCTTTGCTTCGAAATCTTCCAAACAACAAATTGAATGCACGACACTAGAATTTTTCCATTGTAGAAAGTATCGAACCGCAAAACTTATTGAATAACCTCCGGTCAAAATTAAAGTCAATTTGAGGTCTTAATTTCCCTTCCTTGCAAGGATTAATATCTTAATATTTTTTGTGTTTTGGAAATACAAGTATGCAGCCACATTTAGCTTTCTAGATATGGTAATATGGAGTAATAAAACAGTTTTAAAATATGGGAGGCGGGTATAGCTCGTATAGCTTTATTTGGCCCAGACTTTATTTCTTATGATCGACCAGGGAGTTTTAATTGCATCTCCCCAATCAAATCAGGAAAGTCCCGTAAAAATTCTTTTTCTTGGTAAGTTGTGCAAGTGTGAGAAGAAATCGGTGAATACTGTAATTGATTAGATTTAATTCTACAAAACAGGCTCCCTAATGTTTAGTATTAACTTGTATTTGCGGAACAGCTTGGATTCCAAAGATCCCATTTGAATGGCAATAATTCATTGTGGCCTATGACTTGGGACATTTTCTCGCTAAAAATCTCATAATGAAACCTTATAAATAAAACTCCGCGACTTTTTTAGTTTTATCAATTTATAACGACCTGCAAGAATTAAATAACTTCCTCAGATCTCAACACGGAAACCATAAATCCATTTGTATTTACGTCTTGCGATATTATAAATAATAAAAGAGAGGCGTTATGAATAAATTAGAGGGGTTTAAGATGTAGTGCTACTGGCGGATGATGAAAATATCGTGGACCAAAGTTAGTAACAAAGAAGTCTTAACGAAACTTGGAAAGGATAGAGAGCTGTTATTAACGATAAATCGTTGCAATCGTTTGGTCACATTATGTGTGGTCCTAAATATGAGTTGTTGCAACTGATTCTGGGCGGCCGCCGTAGCCGAATAGTTGGTGCGTGACTACCATTCGGAATTCACAGAGAGTACGTAGGTTCGAATCTCGGTGAAACACCAACTTAATAGCGGTCGCCCCTTGGCAGGCAATGGCAAACCTCCGAGTGTATTTCTGCCATGAAAAAGCTCCTCATAAAAATATCTGCCGTTCGGAGTCGGCTTGAAACTGTAGATCCCTCCATTTGTGGAACAACATCAAGACGCACACCACAAATAGGAGGAGGAGCTCGGCCAAACACCCAAAAAGGGTGTATGCGCCAATTATATATATATATATAATTGAATCGAAGGCAAACAAGGAATTGGAGGGAAGCAAATGTCTTGGTTTCGTAACATAAGAGAGTGTACAGGATTAGGGACTATTGGGCAGTTGCTTAAAGCAGCCCGAAGCAGAGACAATTACCATAATATTATATTACATCTAATATTTTATAGTTTTGTTAAATGAAAAAAAGAAGAAAGAATTATTTATCACATTTGTGTTAAAATTAATGAATAATTTATTACTGTGATCGCTGACATTCTGTATTAAGAATTTGCAAATAAAGAAGAGGAATATTATAAAACGAGCAATGATGGAATGGAATGATGCCTTACCTACAACTTAGCGTAGAGTCGATCAATCCTGATTCACAGTCATAAAAATATGTACTGTCGTATTTCGAGTAAACCTTTTTTTAACACACTATGGCTCGTGACAATTATTAATACTTGTGTGATTCATTAAAAACAAAAACGAAATATTTAAGACTTACTTTTTTTAAGAAAGCAAGTGATTTCAAATTACCTGTGAAAATGATAAAAATGGGTTCTGCATAACAAACAAGTTTAGGAAAGTTTTTCGTGCCGAAAAAATTGACTACCCCTAACATACTCGTATATACACACACACATATGTGAACATATATTCGAAGATGTATACAAGGACAAACATACGTAAGTTTTCGAAGGCGAACGTCGTAGAAACTATGGCGGTGATAAGAAAATATATTCGGCGCTGAGGTGCCTTGGTCGTTTGACGTTGCTAACATTTCATACAGCTCGTGTTCACTGCACGCAAATTAATAACGATTAGATTGGGGAGAGTGGCATGCAGGTTTGTATTTAGGTATTGAAGTCGTTTTACAACTAAACACGAAGACGGCGCGATACTCCATTGCCTATATGCCTCTGATGACCGTGGACATTAATATTGTAATAAAAACAATTACAACAATGATGGCAACATTTACTGAAGGCATCGCACAACTATTATTGCATAATGCCGACACTTATACTATCATACTCCCACACACATTCGAGCTCCCCACTTTCAACTAATTGCTGTAATTACCAGCGATATTAGGCAACTCGAGACTCCAGCGAGTAAATGTAGTATGCTTAGTATTTGGAAATTAGGCAAGTGGCAGCTCCACTAAGCATGGATCTAAAAGAGGGTATATCGCATCAAAGACCTGTGGCATTTGCAGTTCTTGCGGTTTGTTGCTTTTGCTTCCACTGCTATATGTATGCAAATATGTACGCTGGTGTTGTTCGAAAATTTAAATAAATAAATGTGCAGTATTTAAGCGACTGACAATGACAAATTCCAAATTGATTACTCGACCAACTAAACGACCAAACTATTACCCGACTCTCAGAGTTTTTGAATTTAGATTTCCATTGTTTGTTGTTATGACACCACGTGCCGCATGCAAAATGACCTCCTCAGAAATAAATATAAAGTGGGGAAATTTAAGCAGTTGACACTAGTTGTGGCTTGATAAAGGGGTGAACAATGAACACTGAAGGACTTCGACTCATGTCGGAAAATTTTTGTTACTGCTGAATAGAAAAGCGAAGGCGAGGTGGTGACGGAGATTTCACTGAAGTGATTAGTTAACACAGGATTGTAGCAAAGCAACTTGCGATTTAGTAATAGGATATCAGTAGGACAGCAATTAAATTAGAAATGATGTCGTAATACTTTACATTGGAGTTAAAAGTAATTGAAATAAATTTAAACTTTCGATTTAAAAGAAAACGATTTTTTTGAAATAGAGACAGCCAAGGGAGTTTTATTGCGACAAATATTTATTTACTAAGCAATCTATTCATTTTGTGCTTCGATCCTTAGACCCTTTTACAAGTTATCAATTAAACTGTCCAGCTTTTTTTATGAATCTTGAGGATGGTAGTCACAGCGGATTGAAATGCTTGAAGCGATTCATGGTGAACTTCTTCCTTTTTGAAAAGCGCTGCCAACTTCTCGATATATATATAATTGATGCGTACTCCCTTTTTGGGTTTGTGGTCTGCGTCTTGATGTTGTTCCACAAATGGAGGGACCTACAGTTTTAAGCCGACTCCGAACGGCAGATATTTTTATGAGGAGCTTTTTCATGGCAGAAATACACTCGGAGGTTTGTCATTGCCTGCCGAGGGCGACCGCTATTAGAAAAATGTTTTTCTTAATTTTGGTGTTTCACCGAGATTCGATCCGACGTTCTCTCTGGACTTCTCTTTGAACTTCTAGATATTCAGGCCAAATAAGACGAATTATTCAAAAAAATGTTTCAAGACACTCTAACAAAGGTCTGCAGTGATTGTTTGGCATTTTTGAACAAATTGTTTCGATGTCGTCACTAAAAATTTCTATATCCGTTTGACATCCCTTGTGTCAATCGAAAATTTGCGAGAAGTATAATCAATTATGGCGCCGCAGCCAAATGAGTTGGTGTACTACCATTCGGATTTCAGAGAGAACGTAGGTTCGAATTTCGGTTAAAAACCAAAATGAAGAAAAAAGTTTTTTTCTAATAGTGGTCGCCACTCAGCAGGCAAAAGCAAACGTCTGAGTGTATTTCTGCCCTGAAAAAGCTCCTCATAAAAATAAAAAAAATATCTGCCGTTCGGAGTCGGCTTAAAACTGTAGGTCCCTCCATTGGTGGAACAACACCAAAACGCGCGGCACAAATAAGAGAAGGAGCTCGGCCAAATACCCAAAAAGGGAGTACGCGCCAATTATATATTTATATAAATGCGTGAGGTGTTAATGTATGTACTACCATGACTAAAGAGGGTAAATCGCCGACCTGGTACTGTTAAATAATGTATGTGATCTCTTGGGTTCTCGGATAAGAAACTGACTACGAAGACACATTGTTTCACTGAGGGTGGATTGCACTTTAAAGATTTTTCAATAATGCCGTAGAGCCTTTGGTAAAGCCCTGCTGTAGCCCTTGCAACCTGCTGTAGTTTTTTTTATGGTATGCCCGCAGACTAAAAAACTCCCCCTCGTTTGGAACCGTCGCCCACCATGCAACCGGTTTCGCATTACTTCAGAGTGGCGTTCCATCTTCCTAATTACAAATGTCTATGTTAGGATTATCAAGGTTATTCTTGTTTCCAACGCATACATTGGAATAATGTGTGTTCAGCGTCATCTTCGGTGGCATCTCCGATATGCGTGTGGCGTATTCGTATTTCCTTATTTTGAACAGGTATTTCTGGAAATAGCCGTGCCGCGAAAGCATTTGGGTTGTATAAAAATTAGCTTCATCGAAGTTTCTGTCTTTTATTATTCTAGCCGTCCATCTGCCGCATATTTCGCTTCTATAGAAGTTCTGCCATAGCCTTAGCGCTTCATTCTTTATTTCGCGCGCTGCAGGTTTGACTCTTTCTTCCATTCCCTATTTCTTTAATGCCCACAACTTTGTTCTCTCAAAGCCTAGTAAATCTATCGGTATTGAACCGCTTATTACTTGAACAGTTGGTTCTGATACTGTGTTCTAGGCGGGTTGAGGGTCTCCCTTTGTTTGCCTTCAATCTACTGAGTAGGGATGCCATCTTAGCGACTTTCTCTGCTGCGTGTTTTATTTGGGCCCAGAAGGTTAGTCTTCAGCCGTATGCCTAGGTAATTTTTAACTTTTTTGTGGTTCGCGTATTTGAGCCAGTTTGCATGCTAATTTCTGACGGGATGTGCTTCTTGGTTAGAAGTATTACCTCAGTTTTCTCTGTGGCTAATTTGAAGCCACGTGAATTTAGCCACGTTTGTGTTTGTATCATTTCTTGGTTAAGCTTTTTACGAGCTTCTTCAAAGTTTCGTGCTGTGATGACTGCTGCGATATCGTCTACGTATTCAATTAGAAAGGTACTATCGGACATTTCCATATGGAATATCTCGTCATAAGTAATGTGCCACATCTGGGGACCGAGAATTGATCCTTGTGCCGCGATGTGGCGTCTATACAACGAGAACCCTCGGGAATTTGATACACGAGTATGCGGTCTCATAAGTAATTTCGCTTTATACGCTGTAGGTATGCCGGAATTTTGAACCTTAGCTCTAAGGCGGCCAATATGTCCGCCCATCTTACGCTATTGAAAGCGTTTCGATTGCCTCTATTGTAGACTTTCTGCACCTAAAGCCGTACTGCCTTGCTGATAGTCTTTCGGAGATATCTATGGCTGCGGTCAGTCGAGGCTTTCAATCATCAATCAATCAATCTTTCAAGGAGCTGCTGTGTCGAGCATGCATAACAGCCAATATACTGATGGGAGGTTCGGGATGCCTTTTCTCTTGTTTATAAGCACGAGCTGCTGCTTTTTCCAGATTTCTGGGAAAGTTCCCCCTTTCTTAGACAGGCGTTGTACATGTCTAATAAGATTTGTGTTTTTAAATCAGGGGCACTATGTTGAAATGTATAGGGCAAAAAGTTTGCCACAAAAAATTAGTACAACGATTATTTAAAACTACCAACCTCTTTTTAATTTACATAAGTAATACATTAAAACTATATCTAAAGGGAACATAATAATTCTACGCCGATGGTTGACTTATTATGTATGCAACATATACAATTGAGGAGCTTATAAAGGGTGGTTAAATTTCAAGGGCCGATGATGAATGTAAGCCACACCTAAACGTCAAGTTTTTTCTGCATTTCATTAGACATTTTTCCATTTCAGACTAATTCAATTTGAACCATGGCAAGATACACAATCGAGCAACGCGTTAAAGCTATTCAGGCTTGTTATGAAAACGGGCGTTCAAATCAAAATGCATATCGCGCACTTCGTGATTTCTTTCAGTCAATTTAATCGTCCAAATGTGCGTACAATCGGAAAAATTGTGCAAAAGTTTGAGCACACCGGGTCTATAGGAGATGTGACAACACTAGTGCATGCTCATACAGCTCGTACTGCAGAAAATATTGCTGCTGTTCGCGATAGTGTGGTTGAAGAGCCGTCCACCTCAGATCGCGCGTCGTTGATGAACATTAAGCATAAAGATTTGCATTTACACGCTTACAAGGTGCAATTGACTCAAGAACTAAAGCCTCTTGACCATTTCAAGCGTCGCCAATCGTCACAATGGTGGCAGGAAATAGCAACAGAGAATAACCAATTTTCGAAGAAAATCATCTTCAGTGATGAGGCACATTTTCACCTCAGTGGATTCGTCAATAAGCAGAATTGCCCCATTTGGGCGAATCTGTTTGGTGCGGTATATGGGCCGGCGGCATCATTGGGGCGTATTTTTTCCAAAATGAGGCCGGTCAAGCAGTTACTGTGAATAGTGTACGCTATCGTGAGATGATAATGATCTTTTATGGTCCGAATTGGAAGATATGGATGTGGACGGTATGTGGTTTCCACAGGACGGTACCACTTGTCACACAGCTAATGAAACAATGGCTCCTTTGCGCGAAAAATTTGATGGCCGAATAATCTCACGTCGCGGCGATGTCAATTGGCTTTATTAAAAGTTATTTCCGACCTAGCATATGATGCGATGAGCATATGAAAAAATTAATCTAATTCCACTTGTAAGAATAAAAATCATATTCCATATTTGCAAATAAATTAAGTAAATGCAGTTTGGAATCCCTATTCTGCCCAAAAATAGAAAGAAAAAAAATATTCAAATACAAATTTAATAATTTGCCAAGCGGGTCGTTTTTTATTCACTGAAAAAAATTCTATTTGATATGAAGGTTTTCATAGTGAGCGATCCGCACTTAAATTAAATGGAGTTATAATACGGACACAAATATAGTTAAAAAATATGTCAAATGGAAACGGGTATTAATAAATGTTTTAACTTTTTGTAAAAATACCTTTAAATCTGCTGCTGTTCTCTTCCGCCAATATTGTATCACTTTAAAGTGGACCGGATCATTATACAGTTTGTATTTTGAGTTTTTACACCTTTTTGTATTTCAATATTTCTAAAATATTGATGGCAGTTAAAGACTTGATCTGGTTCATTGCAATACCATATTTTAAATTGTAAATTCTTAATCTTCTCAGACACACTTGTGCATGTATGCGTGTATATTAACGCACTCACTAAAGTATGAACGCCATCCATTGCCGTACCCGTATACTCTCATACATATATAAGTAATAAGCAGTTGGGCGTTTACCACACGTGAGCCAAATGGAATTTGCATGTTCAGTAGCAAAGTGCATCCATCATTTTCGAGTGAAAAGGGTGTGATATGCTGCTGAACACCTTGCGGTGCTGACATTTTTATTATCGCGCAGCATCCCAGCTGCTTCAGTGGCAAATACTATTAGGTGTCGTTGCAACTTTCGAAAGGCGTTAACTATGCGAACGCTAAAAATTGGTACTGGCAAAACGGATAGCTTCACCTCCCGCAGTCCACACCACCTCGTTTTCCACCATTGACAAATAAAATTTATGCGAACACAAGCGTTATTCCACACTCATATAATTTACATCCATGCGGTGTTGCACGCAAAGTAAGCGTTAAGCTGGGGCATAACATTGACTCGACGTTGGCGCATTATGGCGAAATCTAATAAAAATGAAATGGCACATTTGTCTCCCGCAATTTCTTTTGAATGTATTTTTCATGACTGCATTTAGCTCACCATCTTTTGTCTGGTATTGCACCTTTCGGACAGTTTCACTAGTTTGAAGAGTCAGTGATTCGAATATTTTTCTGTTTTACCTTTCGTTAGAAACTATCAGTGTTTTCTTCTGATTCTCCGAAAGAAACGTGGCACTGAAATTTCATTCAGTTTTCATAACCTTTATATGTTTATTTATACTTTCGGTTTGAGTTACTAATTGTCATTTGATATTAAATCAAAGGTTCGTATTTTTGAAAAAAAAAAAATCTTTAAGGTTTTTCTGTTTTTCCAACCGTTGGGAAGTGTTCATCGCGCGCTCAGACCGACTTATGGTGTACAGCGATGATACCCATTTTTGGCTTAATGGCTACGTCCTTAAGTAAAATTGCTGTATTTGATAAACGACTTTTTAATGCAGGACATTGAAGCCCGTGATCTCCACAACATTTGATTCCGGCAAGATGGCGCTACTTGCCATATAGCCCGTGAAACAATGGATTTACTGCGTCGTCTTTTCGGCGATTTATCTCTCGTCTCGCACCCTTTGATTGGCCACCAAGATCGTGAACTTTTATTTGTGGGGATATGTGAGGTATAAATGCTTTGCAGATAAATCAGCTTCGATTGAGGCATGGGAAGCCAACATTACTAAAGATACTCAGCAGATACCGACCGACGTCCTCCAACGAATCATTCGAAATTAGTGCTTACGGATGATCAAATTACGGCGCCGTTGTAGCCAACATTTGAAAGGGATTATCTTTAAAAAATAAATTTCATGAATGGTTCTACTCAAAAATAGAAAGATTGCCCAATTTGAACTTTCGTTGTTTTATTTCAATTTGAAATTTGATACATCTAAATTGATCCCCCTTTTATATATATATAATTGGCACGTACCCTCTTCTTGGGTGTTTCGCCGGGCTCCATCTCCTATTTGTGGGGGGCGTTTTGATATTGTATGTTTAATATTACATATAATATATTACTCTTTGTCCAAATTAGTTTGGTGTTGAAAATGAGCCAAATCCATCATGAATGAAGCCCATCTCTTAAATAACGGAATCTTTCAAAAATAAAAAAAATCTGCCATCTCTGTTATAAAAAACCCAAAAATACTTACAAACGATGAGCTCCGAAAACGGAATGCAACGTAAGCCAAATTAAAAAAAAGATTATTGTCATGCCCTCTTTTGGTTAATTGCGCGTATTTTGATATGGTATTTTTATTTATTTAAAGCTGTGCTCTTAATTTTCGTGAGGTTTTGATACTGTTTGAATTTGTGCTCGTTTTTATGGCACTAGTTTTATTGCATTCACCTGTTACAATGTCATAATATTCTATTCATTAGTTCGTGAGTTATTGTGCTACAAGTGGCGCTACTTTTGTTACTGCCAAAATAATTGATCAAAAAGAATTTTGTGTTTTAATTTTACACTACTTATTGATAAAAAAATACCGTTCAAACGAATCACTGGTTGTTCGCAGACTTAAAAAACGCTCGCCGGTAAGAAATTTCGCTCGAATAAAGAGGTTTTCGCTGAAACTGAGATAGGCCTTTGAGGCAAAAGATAAATCATTCTATAAAAGTGGTACTGAAATGTTAGAGCGGCGTTGGACTGATTGCGTTGTGCTTGCTGGAAATTACGATGGTAGATAATTCAATGGCATTTATTCTTTCAATATGATTAGTCCAATTTTTCACGTATGACGTCAATGGTGGCTTGAACATGGCAATAGGTCGATTATTAAGCGCGTTGTACGGCAAGTTGCGACGTTTTGTTGAAACCAAGTGTCGCCGGTGTTTAGCTGATCAATTTTTGTAAACAAAAATTCAGTCAACATGACTCGAAAGCGCTTGCCGTTTATCATAACGACAGCTACTTTCTCTTTTCAAAAGAAATGAGGGCCGATGATTCCGCCAGTGCTTTATGCACACAGATTTATTTATTATTTTTTCAAAGTAGATTTCCACAATTTGGATACGTCGTTCTGACGTTAAATGATTCATGATGACTTACCAAACCTTACGGGCCAACACAGTTTGCCATTCTCAGCTGTCAAAACTTAGTTACTGATATCGATCATGTTCTTCAAAAGAAACAGCCGCTAGTTGCTAGGAATGTTATTGCACTATGTGAACCGCTGCTGGAAACTTTTGTGTTTATATTTCAGAGAATTTAATATACTAAAATACAGAAAGGAAAACCAATTCGTTGTCGATCAAGCACACGCGTCCATTGTGTACCTACGTATATAAATATAAGCATACGTATCCACAGTTATACACCGATATACCGCGTTTTAAAATTATGGAACTTGCTTTAAACTTACGGGCTGATAATTTTTTTGCAAAGTTTGCGTTTTACAAACACGATGTAATCGCTTCTTACTGATCTGTCGGCTATTGAACCATCAGAAGAGTCCTTTCGATAAAAAATGTCCTTTAGGTTAAAAATTCTATTTATTCAATGGAGACAATGCTTTTAAAAATACAAAAAATAATAACTTTTAGATAAAAAGAATAACGAACGGAGTTTTATGTCACAAATATAAATATGAAAAGTAATTAAAAATCTATATTAAAAGTTATAAAGCATTTTATATTATCTAAAATAGCTTTTAACCTTATTTCTGATTTCATCCAGGATAGCAAACATAAAACAAACTAGGCAACTTATTTAAGTCTATTTAAGGCAATTTTACATCGCTTTGGACTATGGTACAAAATATACTTTCGTACCTAGAACTAGGCGATGGCAAACCTCCGAGTGTATTTCTGCCATGAAAAAGCTCCTCATAAAAATATCTGCCGCTCGGAGTCGGCTTGAAACTGTAGGTCCCTCCATTTGTGGAACAACATCAAGACGCACACCACAAATAGGAGGAGGAGCTCGGCCAAACACCCAAAAAAAAGGGTGTACGCGCCAATTATATATATATACCTAAAACTATTGATAATAAATTACTAAATTTAAAAAGTTTTAAAATTATTTCCCATGAATAGAAAACTCGAGCATTTTTGGGTCATCGTGAAGCACCTTGCCGCAATACAGGTTGCATTGTTTGAACTGTTGGGACAAGTTAGTGATGTGAAGAATAAAACCCGTTCACGTCGCTCAAGAACAGCCGAAAATATTGCTGTTGTATCCGAAAGTGTTGAAGAAACCCCAGGTTTGTCCATTCCTCGTCGTTCGTTGGAATTCGGCATTCCACAAACGTCAATACACCGTATTTTCCCTAAAGATTTGGGTCTTAAGGCTTATAAAGTCTAGTTAACACTAGAACCCAAGCCGGCCGATCATCAACAACGTAGTGTATCTACTAATTGGGTCGTTGAAATCCAAGAGTTATTGTTGAAAAACTTCTCTATCCTCAACTTGTGACTGTTTGGTGCGGTTTATGGTCCGGCGGAGTCATTGGACTTTACTTTTTCGAAAATTAAGCTGGAGCAACAGTTGCCGTGAATGGATTGCGCTGTCGAGAGATGATTAACGAATTATTATGACCGGTATTGGATAGTATTGATCTGGGCAACGTTTATTTTCAAGAAGACGGCGCTACGTGCCACACAAGCAACAAAACCATTGATCTTTTACGAGAATAACACCTCTTATTGGAAAACCCTTTATTTGGATTTAAGGAAAACGCAGAAATCTATATAAATATAAATATTACTGACAATAAATATCTTCCGCAGGAGCATTGTTTTGCGGAGCATATAAATCAAACAACCGAATCACAAAATAAAAATTAGATACATACATTAAACAGTTATCTATGGAAAGCAATATCTACATACTTATTAAATACTATGGAACTGCGTTTCAGCTTTCGTTGATTTTGGTTTTCCAGTGAGGGCATCAAGAGTCAGTGAAAATTTAAGCTTGAAAACTTTGGAAAAATCAGTATAAACTACATCTACTTAATCTTGATTATTAAAGGCGGACAGATAAAATTCAGAGAAAACCGCGAGATGTATCGTACAGGGTGGGCCAAATAAGACCTACTAATGTTAAGCATAAATAACTTTTTTATTTTTTGACATATTTATTTTTCTCTTTTTGTAGGTTATAATTGAATTGTTGGAAATTTATTATGGAACCCTACCGCAAGACCACCAACGACGACGTATTGTAACGCTATTCATTTCACACAATTAGCCACACAAATTGATTTTTTAAATAATGTTTTGATGTCGGATGAGGCGCATTTCCATTTAAATGGTTATGTCAACAAACAAAACTGTAGATTGTGGGGCTCTGAAAATCCAAGGGCAACACACCCACATCAGTTGCACCCATCTAAATGCAATGTTTGGTGCGGTGTTATGGCCACTAGAGTTATCGGTCCATATTTCTTCGAAAATGAGGATGAAACGCCGGAGTCGATTTCAGGAGCTTCTTACAGAGCATTGATTGAAAACTTTTTGTGGTTTCAACAAGATGGAGCAACTGCGCATACTGCTAGTAGTAGTTGTAATAGCATTAGTAGGTCTTATTTGGCCCACCCTGTATATGGAAATTCAAAATTAATCACCCAATTAAATGAAAAGAAAATTATTTTGAGTGATGGAAATCTTTCTTTTGACTTTTACGCGCTCCATTGCTTGCCTGTTTCTACATATACTGCAGCTCTCATGTTCTCAAGTATCGAATATTCGTGCGATCGACATACGACGCCATTGGGAAAAATTATATTATATATCTTCCGATAAAGTTATTAATTCTGCGCCACCTTGTAATAGATCTACCTGACATAAAGCTATGCTGTTTAATTGATTGTCGAAGTGAATTATCATTCATTGTGACATCTACCAAAGAGTTTTAGTTGGCAGTCATTTTTTCTGGATATGCGGATTTGGTTTTTAGGTTTTTTGGTAATATAACTCTTTAATGCTGAGGTGAAATATATTAACTCTTGAGAGTTTTGAAAACTAAGTAAAGGCACAAATTTAAAATCAAAATGCAACGCTTGCTGCTTAATAGTAGATTTACCATTGATCCTAAACCATTAAAAAATTAAACAAATTTATATTTAAGCTCTTGTGATTAATTTGATGAGAATGCAATTAAATACTTCAGCCTCGTATTTTATACAAAATTAAGCAACGTGTTTGTTTTAGTCATAAAATATTTGTCTGACAAAATACTAAACCTCAACTCAACCCTAGAGTTAATGCTTCTCAAAAATACATAGTTTACTGCTACCAGAATTTTAGGTTTCTTTAATACGAAATAATTTTTGCCCACTAAATGTATGACTTTAAGCAAAAACGCAAGTGAATAAGCTGTGTCCAATTTAAGTTTCAGGGTAGTAATGTTTTATTTGCACGCTTGGTGTTTGTTGTGATCAAATTGTATGTAGTCAATTTTCCTTACATACTTTTTCATCACTGGAACGCTTGTGTATGTATGTTCATGTATACATAAATATGTCTATCGCATATAATAGTTACTTATATGAGCTGATGGCTGTAGTCGATTGCCCATTTGCAGCCACACAAAGTTTACTCTGCAACATTTAATTTTTTCTTTGACTCTCCTTTTTTTGTTTTTTGCTTAGCTTAATGTTACATTGTTCTGGTGGCGGCAACAGTAAGTGTGCTGCATCTATCAAGTAGGCATCACTGTCAGTAATTTAAACGGAAGCAAAGTCATCATTACCACCATCACCATCATCACCAACAGATATGGAAGGAGCAACAGAGGCATTATGGCAATTTCAAACGCATCTCTTTCGCTCTGCTCTGATTCGCATGTAGGGTGACGCAAACGAGAGCGGAATTGCGAGCCTAGTAGGATGTTGAGCGTTGCGCGCTGAGTGCTGAGTGCCAAGTGCTGCCTGATAAGCGCGTAGCAATTGCCATGCACTTCAGATTCTGGCGATGCTGTTAACTTTAACGACCCTCCTGGGTACGCGCAAGTAAATTACAACTTTGTACACAAAATTTAGCATCAGAAGTGGGGGATTTTGACGATGGGAGTGGCGCGCCATCATCAGCCCTCTTTCCGTTCACCGCATCTCTTTATTATCAAAATACGCAACCATTGCTAGGAAGGGTAAACGCGTTGAAGACATAAGCCAACTTCAGGTTGACAGCGATGAAATACTTTTTGTTTTTAACTAAATATGTATGTATGTATGTGCATTTATATGCATACATACATATAAGTATTTGTGTATTTTCATATGTGAAGTGCTTTAGAATATTTGACGAACATGCAACGCATATACACACATATGTGCATAAATATAAGTGAAAACATATTATTAGTCTATTAAAAAAGCCTTAAAAAATACTTTCTCATGCGTTAGATCAATTTTATTTTACCATACGTGCGGCACACCGTGGGTCATAATTTCTACGAGGGCATGGCTTCAATGAGAAAGATGTTGCCAGCGGCAATAACCGTTTAACGTCATACTAAACACTTTACTATTATGACAGCAAGAACAGCAGTACTCTAATACGTGCCTTTAAAAATAGACACCAAAAAGAACACACATCTACATAAAAAGGAAGTTTCAAGATGGCAACATTATCAGATTTCAGCACCCACTGGTCATAATTGTCCCGAGCGAAAGGGTACTCTGAACGTACGTATGTGTATGTTGATGTACTGAATGTTAACAGCGCAAGTAGTTTGAGTTTTTGGCAATCGGTTAAGTATACGCAAGAAGGATTACCGGAAAAAATAAAATGGAATGCATCGTCAACAAATTTTACGTTTACTGTAAATTCAAGTGGTAGTCGTAGTAATCATTGTAACAGTCGCAATCAAAATATTCGCAAAAGCAAAGAAAGAAACGCAGTCTTGTGCATAATTTAAGCAGCTTTAGCTAAAGATGGACATTAATATATTTTTTTCCACGTCTCCTGCCTTCACATGAATTCATTCTCTGGTATATTCTTTGGTAGTTTATGTAAGTTTGTGTTCGGCTCAAGTCTCATAAGGGAGTCAGTTTAAATCTAATCTTAATGTCACTTGGAATTTTGGCAGACATTTTTCCAAAAAAATGAAAATTTCGGCCAAATTTGCTTGACATTTTGTTTTCTTTAAATAGTTGTAATTGAAAAAAAAATGCCTTCGTCCAAGCACGAGTAAATTGTATCTCGAACACCTGTGTAAAATTTAATCAGGATCGGTTGAGTAGTTTTTGAGAACATTTGACAAGCGACTTTGAAAACACGGTTCCGAGAAAAACGTGTTTAAAGTTTTGAGTAACAATAAACCTGACTTGAAACGCACACCTTCCAAAGGCTGCATCTCCGAAACTATTATTCGGATAGTCTTGAAAATTTAGGATAATATTTTTGAGATGTTGCAGAAATTAATAAGCAAAATAATCAATTTTTTGAACCCGAATGAAGAAATTCGAACTTAATGAAATCTTAACAAAAATGCAATTCCGGTCAAGATAGGACAATTCTTATTTCTTTAAGGGTCAAGGATTAAGGGCAAAGTGGGTGGAGGTGTATATTCCGAACATCTGGGAATCTGCTTCAGTTTTTGGCTGCTCGATAACTTTAGTATCTTTCAGGTTGATATCTACATTTTCACTGATAGTCAGGTGGCGCTAAAATCATTCTCAAAAGAGTCGACCCCAAAGTAGCGATGAAGTGTCGCACATCTCTTAACGAGATGACTGATTTCACCTAAAGGTAACATGGGTTTCTGGCCATTGGGACCTTGAGGATAACCGTAGGGCCGATGAACTAGCGAGACTCGGCACCAAGTTAATTGATGAGTTCACAAACAATGAGAAAAAATTGTAAGAGCATCGAATGAAACCACCTTCGGAATAGCCCGACAATTGTGGTGGACTCTCAATGGTAAACGCGCGGAATCTCTGCTAAGCTATTATAAACACAGTCTTAGCGCACTCATTTCCGTTATAACAGGCCCAGAGGATGGACGTTCAAACACATGACTTCTTCAGAATCTGTCTAGGTGAGGAAAAAAAGGGCGATTTCGCATTCGATTATTTCTGGGAATCGTATTTGAGATAAATCCACCCTATGGTGTCGTAATATGGTGGACCGGCGGCGGATAAAATAACGTGTGTCAGAAAGTTGGAAGGTGCATAAAGACTCGAAGGTGTGTATAACTGGAATACTATTCACTATTACTACAAAAGCGCGAAAAACGATACTTAATCTGTACCGGATTCTCTGAGTTGGAGAACTCGGCGGAAGGTGGGAAGGCCAATTGACAAAACGGTTGGTTGGCTGAAATTTGGTCTTCAATAGTCACTAATTGAGTGATGAGTAATAGAAGGTAATGAGCGAGCCAAAGCGTAGGCTTTATTCGAAACCAACTCACCACGCTTCACGTGCATGTGGTGTTATGCATGCACATCTCGTAGGGCTGTCCAAACGAAGCTTTGCTTATACAACTAACTTAAAAACTACTACCTATCTTCTGACACTCCCAAGAGTAGATTGTAGATAAGTGGTTAAGGTACTCACTGTATTCTGTCTTAGACCATCTCTCGTGGCAGAACTAACATATGTATCTAGCGTGTACAAATCATAGATATAATCGCTCTCCAAAAGGTCTGCTACCGTTGTGTATTTTAATCGTCTTCGAAAAGCTTGAAAAAAAAACACCAAAAAAATCATATTGTTCTTAAAGATCGCCTATTTTCATAATAAGTTAGAATAATTTTATTGCGTTGTTCTATCGTGTAAGTATCCATGGTTAAAATTGTGCATCTATTGATTTAAAAATTAACCGTCTAGGCGTCACTATTGAAAAACCATTTACACTCGTATATAGCAGATCTAAAGAGTTTGAAACACGAAAAAGATGGCAAGTCTTAAAAGCGATATATCTTATCACAGGAAAAAGTTGATTGGGTTTTTTACAGATACTTTTGACCAACTGACCTTTTGGCCATTTAAAGTAAAAATACTGAGGCCTTCTTATTTCTTCAAATACATTTATCTCTAAGCTTGGGGGAAGATATTTCACTAAAATTTTATGTTTTGAAGATGTGTGGAACATTTCGAAAAAAATTGTCATCTATGGCATCACAAAGGAAAATGCTTAGGTTTGGCACAATACTGTATGTGTGCATAAGAGGATGTATATACTCGTATGTGTATGCGTGCACGAGTATATGGAAAAATGTGTTGACGGCAAGACTGCGGAGGCGAAATTATTGCAATTGCACTATAAGCCCCATTGCATACTCTGCATTGCTTTTACTGCTTGGCTTCGAAAGCTGGTTAGTTTTGCTTGGCTTTTATGAGCGATTGCTATTGCGATAGCCATTCTTTGCTTGCTCTAACGCGCTCTCGCAGCAATAAATACACTACAATTGCATTATTTTAACGTTATACTATCGAATTCACAACCTCACTCATTTACCATCGCATTGATTGCAGGAGTATTTGTTTGCAACATTGTTGTTGCTCTTGTTGTTGTAGCAGTACCTTTGCCCTGTCAGCGTAGTGTAATCACCGGTCGTATTCGTCTAGCTTATCTAACGGTCGGCCCAGGAAACTAGCTGTTTCGACGGGTTGGGTCCAGAGGGTGTCAGATGAGAGGGTTTGATGGGGCAATCGAAAAGGTGGTTAGTGTCGTGCGGGGTGCATTCACATGCCGGACATTTTTTAGTATGTAGGGGCCTATTCTGGATAAGTAGGAGTTTAACCTGCTACAGTATCCAGGACGTAATTGTGCCAAGGTTACGCGGGACTCTCGGGGAAGTTGGAGCTTTTCGTCTGCAATTGGTGGTGGTTGGACACCGATAACGGCATTCGGAGGTCGGGAGCTTAAGAAGGTGGTAAGGGTCTCCCGATGAATGTGGTTTATGGCCTGTCTGTACACTGTCTGATCCTGGAGTGGTCTGTCTGCTTTGTCTAGGATCTCGTCCACGTAATTTAGGAGGTGGCTTAGGCTCAAGCAGGTGTCTGTATGGGTGAGGCCCACGGTGACACCCTAGCAGAAACTACTTGCTGAGCAGTTTGTTATGCTCCTTCACAGATAGCAAATGAGCCTCGTCATGCAGGTGTTGTATAGGGGACATCAGAAGACATCCTGTCGCGGTCCTTATTGCAGTATTTTGGCAAGTCTGGAGCTTCGTCCACTGCGTATCACTGGTTTCAGACGACCAGACAGGAGCAGCATAGTTAAGAACCGGTCGGCCTATTGCCTTGAAAGTTGACAGCAACATTTCTTTGCCTTTGCCCCAAGTGCTGCCGGCAAGCGACTTGAGGACCTTGTTGCGATTCTGTACTTTCGTTGCAATTGCGGTTGTATGCGCTGAGAAGGAGAGCAAGCTGTCAAAGGTGATTCCCAATATTCTGGGGTTGTTAACCGTCGGAATTGGGGTATCATCGACGCGTACCTGAAGTTGCAGCTTGACTTTCTTTGTCCAGGTGGTGAAAAGGGGCGCCGTGGAGTTAGTGGGAGAGAGTTGTAGGTTTCTCGCCGTGAAGAAGCGAGAAAGGCGGGCGAGGTAGTCGTTTACTTTGGAGCATAGGCCATCAATGTCATTGCCCGACGCCGTTATAGTACAGTCGTCGGCGTATGAGAGCAGGGAGACTCCCTTTGGTGGCTGGGGGAGTTTCGAAATATAGAAATTAAAAAGCACGGGTGAAAGGACACCACCCTGCGGTGCTTCTTGCTTTATTTTTCTCTGTTTAGACGTTTGGTCTCGAAATATCACGGACGAGTGACGACCACTCAGGTATTTCGCGGTCCACCTCTTTAGCCCTGGCGGGAGTGCCGACTGTAAAATGTCATCTGGTAGCGCTGCGTGGCTGACTGTGTCGAAAGCCTTTTGTAAATCCAACGCTACTAGGACAGTCCTCTCGCAGGGGAAGCTTTGGTTGAGTCCGCGGCTGCATTCGACAGTACGAAAAGAAGTTTTCTGGATGTCAGAATTTGGTATCCCCACAAGGGGGGAGGTTGTAAAAGACTTCGTTTATTAAGGAACCAGCATTAACACCAATAACAATGTCAGCCTTGAAATCCAACGTAGAATCTCTCTTGCCAACAAGTGCTACTTTGAACTAAGTAGGCAACTGAGCAATAAAGTCCTCTCTCGACGAACAAAACTAACACTCTACAATGCTCTCATCATGCCCGTCCTAACGTATGGCTCAGAGTGTTTGAGAGAGAGATTCTGCGGAAGATCTTTGGACCTTTGCATGTTGACAACGGCGAATATCGCAGGCGATGGAACAATGAGCTGTATGAGCTTTACGACGACATAGACATAGCGCAGCGAATAAAGATCCAGTGGCTATGTTGGCTGGGTCATATCGTCGGAATGGATACAAACGCTCGATGCGGCACCAGCTGGTGGTAGCAGAGGAAGAGGAAGGTCTCACTGCGTTGGAAAGATCAGGTGGAGAAGGACTTGGCTTCACTTGATGTGTCTAATTGGCGCCGGTTAGCACGAGAAAAAAACGGCTGGCGCGCTTTGTTAAACTCGCCCAAAATCGCGTAAGCGCGTTATCGAGCCAATTAAGAAGAAGAAGATACAGCAAGCGGCTAATATTGTAAAGTTAGTGAATTGGACTAACTAACTTTGTGAATTGAACTAACTAACTAGTGGTCTCAGTAGTCTGGCGTAAGTGCACTAGCTTGCCATCCCTCGCATTTTTCCAAATGTACATATTTTCTCTGTTTCTAAAAAAAATTATGCGCACGCACAGATGGCGCTCCAAGCAGTAAGAAGCAACGACAGGTGGGTATTTCTACTACTTAGGACTGACAGCGGCAGGCTAATCACCTACCCTGTCAGAAATCAAATAGATTAACGAAACCAGCGCAAGACAAATCTTGTCGAGGCCCTATATGAGTGAACAAGGAAAAAAAAACTCAGCTAACCAATACTTTTAAAACATACTCATTTATTGTAAATATTTCGTTTATAATACGCCAGGACCTAAGATGCCACATCATACAAGTTTTAGAAGGCTTATTGAACTCAAAAGAAATTAATAATATGGTGGCATCATTCTTTCACGGCTCCAATTGACGTAGTTACTTAACTTAAAAACTAAAATCAATTGCTCTTTAAGTTTCTTAAGGCTGGATTAATCATTTATAGGTAGCTCTTAAGTTTGCTGAGTTATGTATAAGTCTGGAGTAATTATTTATATTAAGAGTCTTGGATTCACGGCTTCTCTGCTCGCTTTATCTGGACTCTGCCTCCTTGACGAAAAAGTTTTAGACGAAAGCAACAACAAAGTTATCGAGCAAGATTCGCCGGAAGCGGCTATGGTTATCCTCATAAAACTGATATAAGTGACTTTTTTCAACGCTGCCAACTCTTTGTGAAGAGAGATTCATTAGACTGCGTTTATACACGGAAACTTTTGTTGCTTTAACTATCCGAACTCTCTTTTGATGATTTGTTGTTTGCAATTGTTTAGTTTTTATTCTACAACATTCACAAGAACAAGAACAAAAAGGGCGTTGACAGAGCATGAGCATCACAAGTAAGTAACAGATTGAAGCAACAAATGGTTCCCTGCATGAATGCGGTCTTACGAGTACTAATACTCATTAAGTGCTTCGAAAGAAATGTAATTTTTGACAGCCCTTTTCCAGCGCCCAACATATTT